>NNCF01125959.1:729257-819044 GCA_002313205.1 Laupala kohalensis | reverse complement strand
TATATATATATATATATATTTCAGTGTACGTTACTGACGATGGCTGTTATGCAGCCGAAAAAGCTTTCTAACAATAAAACAACGAGCAACATTCAAACGTCTTTTAATTTATCATTCTACAATGTTTCAGATTAACGTAATATAACTACGAAATGTTGCGTGTAGGTACTATACTTAACATATTTGTGTCAGCAGTGTATTGACGAAGAATAAAGTATTTGCAATCAATATTCGCACATTTAGTGGAAAGAGATTCTAGTGTATGAACTCGTGTTCCTTGACCAGCCATGCCACCAGGTTGGCAATTAGTTCTTTTGCTTAAAAGTTATTGTTTTTACTTGAAAATCAATTTATGAAACAATATTGTCCTGAAAACATTTCCGTCCAGAAATTCTCCGACCGAATGAATTGTTGAATTTGTTTTATGAAAATAGTAATAATTTTTCTTTCCTTTTTTGAAAAGAAGTGAACAATTATGATATATTCAAATTAAATATTATCAATGGTGAATCGCAGGTCAAATACAAATATTAGTTGCTTCACATGTAATACTAGTTGCTTCACATGTATTGTTTCCTAACCATTCAAAGTGAAGCTAGATTCATCTTCTCTTATTGATAGTGTCGAGGTCAGAAAGTTGCAGAGACCTATCATCCACAACACCCTAGCGATTTCAATCAATTCAAGAAGTATTTAGAATTTCATTCAAAATACGATTTTAAAAAAAGCACACACTGAGAAAATACTATGGGTGTGATAGGTTTGGATGTGAGATCCAAATCTAAAGGAAGAAATGGATTTCTCCAAACCTTTGGAAGTGACATCTCTTTCTTATAGTTAGGATACTATAATGTTGGAATGTCACATTTAAGGTTGAGATGTCTCATACAAAAGGGATATCACATTCAAAGATTTGGAGAAATCATTTCCTTCTTCTGGATTCGGATATCCCATCCAAACATGTTCTCTCAGTGCCCGAGAGTCGAAGGGAAGTCAAGGATGATTCGCTCGCAGACGGAAGCATCTCCTCGCATGTGATGCGGAACTGGAGTCTTCCTCGCTGAGGGTTGGTACCGTGACACGCGTGCTCACGATCAACCACGTAACGCGTGCACGCTCCGCTGAGCCGCGCTCCGTTCCTGGCCCGTCGCGCCCCACCCGCCGAATTCCGAGCGCCACTCGACCTCGCCCCCGCACCCGTCCCACAGTGGTCACCAAGGCGGAACCGAACGAGGGCGGCGGACGCAGATACAAAAGAGACCGATGGAGGGATTGAAGCGAGAGGTAGTTTGGGAAAAGTGGGAACCTTGGAAACCTTTTGGGGAAATGGAGTGTGAGTAGATTAGATTGGACACAACTACTAAAGCACGAGAATCTTTATACACGATGCGGGATTTTGAGAAGGAATAGAGGATGGTTTCAACCGACCGGATACGAGCTTCAGATTTTGACGGGACATGGTAACTTTAAGAAATGCCTATACGAGATAAAGAGAGAAGACACTGCGTATGAGACGACAGGACGGAAGACTTTGACTATGGTTTGTGGGATTGTAGACAGCACAACAAATACAGACGACGCTACATTAATTACTTGATAAGACATGGAGTAAGGAGAACAGACTGCAACAGAGACATGATCTCGTCAAAGACGAGACGTTTGAAGAATACGTGAACACAATATGAGCAATACGGGGTGCGTTCAAGATGTAGAGAAAAAACCTAAAAGGAATAGAGCCAAATATTAGTCTGCGCCCACCTCCCCATGCTGGGGTCGTGCATGTAAGTAATTTCAAGGTGAGAAAATTTATTATGCTATATTATATTGTGTTTTAATTATTTATTTGCTGTTTGAATAAATTGTAATTGGAGTGTAGACATAAGTGTTAAAAACCATGAAATCATAAATGAGTATAAACGAGTAAAGGATAGAAAAAAAACATCGATTTATTTGAAACTTGAAATTACTCCTTTTTTGTTTTCTATTATTATGCGTTTCAGGAGGAATAACAGAGTACGTAAGGTTAATAACTGGATTCGTGGCAGCGATCAAAGATGGCGGATCTTCTTGCAGTGTGAGGGCGCTGCGCTCGAGTGCCGCCGCACCGTCGCTCCCGGCGCCTCTGCATGGCGCTCACGAGCGGCGTGGGTGATATGGAAATCGCAGACGCGATCTGCACTCGCTCCCAGCGCCATTTCTCTTATTCCCGTCACCACCGTTGTCTTTATCGCAATTCGCCGTTCCCTCTGACACCGTAGCCGAGACAGTCTGGTATAGACGTCGGCACTTCTACCACCATTTTCTGTGTCGTCATCATCTTGATCTAAGTAAACCATTAACGTTTGGCAGATAGTAAGGTACCAATCCCAACGATAAATCTGTGGAGTTGAATGTAACGTGACACATGTGGATCGATTCATCCCTCATTTGTTTCACTGCGGTTAGACCTTTCTCAGTATTCATTATCATCATCTGACTGTCGTGAAGAAAGATGTGGAATGTGCCTCCAAAAGGAAGTAGAAGTATTTGAAAACGTATGCCTTTCTTAAAGGAAATAATACTTTATGAATAATAATAACAATAACCAAGTCGAACTGTTGGCACTGGTCTTTGTATCTTGCATAAACTCAATTTTATTAAAGAGGATTTTTTTCTACGTTTTTTTCATTTATTCACATTTTTTGAATTGATAGTTTAAAAATATTTGATACTTTTGCTGTTCTCCATGGAATTCTTCTCCCAAGAAGCTCGAGAGTCATGTAGATGGATCGGGCTTATGTGCGGCAAAGTTAATACGGATGTGGAACTTCTTTAACGGTAAAAATTTTAATTAAACTATTCTGATCTACATTGCTTCTTTATCTAAATAATTATGAGATCTCTTTTTTATAACCCATTAATTCTCATTTACGTCTATTCCTAAGAGAATTGCCGTAAGTCAGTAGTTAACCATTCTTCCGATATAAGAATGCGCAATATATTTTAAATTGTACGTTGTAGGGGATAGATGCATCTGCGCATTATTCGAAGAAGCTGACGAGAAATCATCATTTCATATCCGTCATTAATTTCTCTCGTATAGATCCATCTGGTAGGGCACACAGAATGTTGTCACAAAATAGAATATTCAGGAAATGAAGAATCCCGAGTCCCGAGATTAAAAATTTGCAAATCTGGCTACGGAACGAATCCCTCGACTACACTCTCTCCTGTAAATAGAGAATATAATCAGTACACACCTTTATAATTGTTATTGCAGCCACAACCATGAAGTACGAAGTCGCTTACGTGGCAAAGAATGCGCCACTTTGACAATTCCGCCGTTTGTTTGACAGTGCATTAAGCGAGACGTGGCAACAAGTGGGGTGTTGGCAGCGCGACCGGTATGAGAAGGCGCCATGAACATATGCATAGGAAGATCTCGGGACGAAGTCGCTGGCATCACCGCCAGTGTTCCGCAAAGCGTCGCCAACTGATGCATGCATTTCCGTATGAAGACGTTTGGTCATATTCATCTCCCGTTCACAGGTGACGTATGAGTTCTAAAAAGTTATGAAGCGGAACGCTGACGTTGGAGTTTCTCTTTCTTGCAAAATCAATTCTCATTCCAGAAACAAGGATTACGCTGTACAACTATAGATTCAGACGTGATTGTTTAGAAATGTCATGTGCATTGCACGCGAAATTGCTTGTATTGTGAAACATGTCTATTGAATTTGAGAAAACACTTGTCACGCGAGTATCAGATATCGTGGGACATTGAAGGTACTTTTAAGCAGATAACTGAAACGAGACTCTTGATATGGATTAAATTAATGAATGGTAAAGAACAAAAATATTTTTCATATGCTCATTTTGACCTGTTTCTTCTATTTTAACTTAACATATTTAAAGATTTTCGATAATTAATCGTACCTCGCAACGTGAATTTTTAATATTTGTAAACCTAAAAATTCTAATAAATGATGGAAAATCACGAAACATAACCCTTCGATGAAAATATTAAATTATTAAACCAAGTTTTTTGATAGAATTTATAAATGTACGCATATATATTTAAGACAGAAGTTTATAGAAAAGCTCTCAGCAAAACGGGGGCAAGAAGTAGTTCCAGTTTTGGGCGCAGAGTAAGTGAGACTAATCCCTCAGAGTTAGAATTAAACACCGTGGTAAAAGTGAAGATTTTGCCTCTATGATAAAATTTAAAACTGAAAATACAAACAGAAAAATGAAATTGCAAAAAGGAATAAAGTTTTCTCTAGAAATAAATTTCAGATACTGCAACAAAGAACTTGAGATGTACGACTTATCATAAAATACCCAACCTCTTTTGTCTTCAACTAATAGGAAGAATGACATGAAAGTACGATTGTCGTTGATGTTAATATGAATGCCTTTCATAAACTGCAAGAACTTTGATGCAATCGTTAGATGTCGTTTAAAAATGTTACTGCAAATTTATTTACCAACAGTTATCGCAACAGCATAAGTATTCTCACCACTGTCAACTGTGTCTCTCACCGCACCGCTAAAGAAAATGAAGGTTAAGAAAACATGTTACTTATTATGTCAGAAGAATATTTCACACGATACTATATTTTTAGCCAAAACAAAGACAATATTTTTCACAGAAATCTTATAAATTTCTAGTGTCTTCTGATAAATAAATAGTTTAGTAGGTAATAAAAATAACATAATTAAGGCACAGATAAAAAGGGATGTTTCAAACTGCGTCAGTTAGGAAATTAATTTTTTATCTCTTCAGCTGATTTAGGCAAACGAGCGCCAAACAAATGATATATGTTTCATGGAGGCAAAGAACACGGAACGGCTTTGTTTCTATGCACTAATATCGGGTTTCTTTAATATAGTCGGAAGGTCATTTGTATCTACTAATCCAATTACAAAATCGTTCCCAAGTACCACGTTCTGAACCATGAACCACTTTCCACTTGGATTCACATGATATACGAGAAGAGTCCTGTTAAATTGAGAAATAGATCTGGTCATATTTCACATTGTCCTTGCACCCAAAATTCCTTGCGTAGTGTGGTCTACTGGATTATCGACCCGGAACGATCCAACACGAAGCTGTTTGCAGTTGCAACACTTGGACTTATGATTTCATGCAAGAACGATACTGCTTAGTTAAGATATAACTGCTGCTGGTAACTTGATATCTTGTGCGTAAACGAAGTACAATGTACAGCATAATGATGTGAAACTTTTAGTTGCCAGTAAATGAATATTTCTTGTGTCTCAAATATTTTCTTAAGGAGAAAACCTTGATTCAAGGACGTCAAATTAAAATGCAACGTTCGAGATATATTTTGGAGATAACTATGATTTTACGTACAACGCAAATGAAACTTTCTGTGCTACATTAGTAAATATAAATCAAATATGATCCAAATATTATAAATTTTTAGAGGAAAATTATTTTTTGAAATGTCATTGTCAAGATATTAGTAATTATGCCAAAACTTCGCATATGTTTGCAAACATAAAAGTTTAGCTATTTACTTAACACTTTAATTATTGCAAAGTATAATAGCGCAATACATGGTGCGCTATTATATCAAATAGCAAGAAAATGTTACAACGTATTAGGAGCAAACATGTTTCTTTTTTGGATGTAATATTCACGCACGAGGTATATCCCCTACCCCCACAAACATAATCATTTCTATCTGCCCAAATGAATTAAACAATATGTACTATTTTTTGTATTTATATATTGTTTATTTACGTTATGTGGCTAAATATGTTGAATGAATTTATCCAAATGAATTAAACTATGTCTTTTAAATTTGTATTTTTAATGACCTTTTGTCGGTACAGATGAACCAATGTGAATATTAACTGGGATAGTATAATTTTGAAAAGCTCACATTGTTTATCATACTTTTAGAAAAATATTACAGCTTCTTGTAACGTTTTCATTTTTGTGTTGTATTACACGCAAAATATAAACATTTCTGCGAAACAAAAATTTTTGAACAGAGACCTAAATAACCTGTTACGTCGAATGAAAATGGTAGACGGGACCGGGATTCGTCCCGGTCCCGTCTACCATTTTCATTCGACGTAACATGATTAATCTGTTACCTGGCGGTGAGGTTCACCGCAATCTAAGAGATTTCTATGTTTGTGAACCTAAATAACCTATCTTAACATAAATACACTTAAATGCGAACACAAATTTTCCTCTCTTTTCTGTTTTCTTCCATTCATGTAACCTCGAAACATATATCTAAACCCACGTAATGTGATAATCTTGAAGATTTTTAGAGGTAATTAAAATATTTTGACTGTTTTGCTAGTTTAATGATTCCCAATTAGAGGAGAATAGTCTTATTCTCAATTATCTGGTATCGCATAGTTTCCAAAACAGTTGTAATGTGAAAATCTAATTAAGTGATTTTGTTAATTAGCGGGATAATTAATAGCCGGATAATAAATAACCGTTTCATAATTTTGTTAATGTGAGAGGAAGGGAAACGACTAAAATTTTCTTAAAATAAACTGTTTTGTGGGATACATAATAATTCTAAATTAACCTTGCATTATAAATTAAAATCAAACTCTTAATTGCATCTTCCTTCGCAGCCATATCTTCTGTGAAATACTAATTTATTATTCGTAATAAATGAACGAGCGTTGACTAGAAAAAGACAGAGGTAATTCGAGAGGCTTACTTTGGGATGTAAGTGCATTCTTTCTCTCTTTTTGGAACTTCCCAGATATGTGTTGGATGATACCACCTAACTTCGTACCTTTTTGGAGTGACTTTTGAATACTCGGCAATGTTCCTACGACGACCACGAGTTCAATTTTTGTTTCTGAAATCGTGATCGATTCTCGAATAAATAATTATGATTTTAGATATTATACAATGAATGTGGAGGTAAAAATTCAAAATATGAAGAAATCTGATACTGTGTACAAAATTAAAATACAACAAATAAAACAAACAGAAAATGAAAAGACAGAGAGAAAGCTTTTTGCTTCATTTGAAATACCGTTGAGATTCGGCGTAACCAAAGCGTGACGCGCAGACACGATTTTCTCTTTGATTAAATGAGATTCGCACGTAGAGGCAAAGAAGTTATCGACATGAAGTTCGGTTGTGAGCACCTGCTTGTTGCGCGTCCTTCTGACGACGGAAAGTAAAAGCGTGCCCGCGCACGCGCCAGTGCGGGCGGCGGAGTGCGTACGCCTGACCGCACGAAAAGGAAAGTGCCCACCCCTCACACACGGGAGGACCACGCGCCACAAACTCACAAACTTCTTCCCGTCTCCCACGTGTACTCAAAATTATATACTTGACAAAAAATAAAGCAATATGTCTGCCTTACACGAATTGTCGACTTCTACGAAATAAATTAATATCCCAATAAATATTATTAGTAGTAAAAAATGCGATTATTTGCTGTCAAAAAATAAAAGTTAATCAAACAAAAAACAAAGACAAAGTAATATTCGTTCCACACTCTCGATGCAGAGAGAACGGAATAGAGCCAACCTAACAATTGTAATGAATTTATGGCCCATGTTGGCGATAATAATAATAATATTAATAAATTTATTGTCAAAAAACAGTACAAACTGCGTATGACCACGTGGAGGACAATAAACTAATTTACTCTCCGGAAGCAAGCAAGGGACCATCCCATCAATTCCGATCAAGGGCTCTAAGGCAGAGGCGGATTCAATTGCGATCAAGGGCCCTAAGGCAGAGGTGGTTTCAATAGATTTAAGTTTACAGAAATTCAAGTGTACTGCTACAATAATGCCGAGGTACACTTATCATTTACTCAAGGGACGATGACGTAGTAAAGCGTCTGGCTACACTGTGAACAAGCTCTGTACCAACATATAACCATTTAGAATAGCAATAAATAAATAAATAATTTATTGTCAAGAGGGCAGTTACTAACCTATGACCATGTTGAGGACAATAAATTAATTTACAATAAACTGCTACTGATTTACAATAAACTAAAACATTGGATTTCTATTCATGATTTTTTTCTATTTTTTCTCGTTAAAGCTACATTACTTTGTGTATACATCGCTTATTCGCCGGGAATATTGCTAGTATTGACAGTCTTCACACCGGACTGGATATTAAATTTTATTTCCTTATAATTTGGTCGAAGATAACGAGTGTTATTTTAACTTTTGCGTTCCTTTCCAGCTTCTTTTCTTGAATCCATTAGTTTGCTAGTCTGTATTCTGAATTTTTATGTATTTCTCATTTATTTTGTCATCATAGTGTTAGAACAGTTTTTTTTTTCAAAATTTTGTTTAGTCTTATATACAAATTATTTTATTCCAAACACACACACACATATATACATATGTATTTCATTTTACTTATTTTTCTTATTCGTTCACACATTTAGTTCTCACATTTCCTAGAGTATTATTGAGTTACAACAAACCTGTCTGTATACCTTATCTCTTTCTGCGTACTTTGATTTGAATTTAATAAGATTTTTTAAATTTATTCTATCGAATCGAAAACAATCCACACCAAGTTTAAAGGGTTTTCCTAAATTGTTTGTCTTTTTTTGTGACCACCACTAGCATTGTTATCAACACCGCAATTTCACCATCATTTCTTATGCGATTTCCACCTTCACCGTCTCTAATGTTGTCTCTACACCTGTCATTCATGCCGGTTCACGCATCAGTGCACACGCCGCCAATTCCTAGCTAATCGAGACAGAGAAAAAGCATATCTTTCCCCCCCCCTTCCCCGCCCCCAACATACACTCCCACCAGTGCCAAAGCTAGATCTCTTCAGTTTCCTTTTCAATTTTCATTTCTGAGATTTGGGCAAAATACGAAGTGTGCTGTGTATGGTAACAAACAAGGTTTGATAAAACATACCTTTCACGAAGAAAGATGCTAGATACATACTCACATGCTGCGGTAGATCTGTCACGAGTTTCCAAAACTATTGGCCTTGAGGGTTGTTTGTAAGATTGTTTATCAAATTACACGCTCGAACATACACGCTAATGGGACGCATGTGAGCAATATATTGACGCGACATAGCTCTGTAAATTATAGTTCGCGAATAAGTTATGAAGTGCAACCACTATTAAGATATTCCTTTTTTTAATAAACTGTACTTGTTTCATGTTAACACTTCAAATAGTACTGAAATTTTGATTATTACCGCGATGATTTTTTCGAGTAATTTTTCATCAAGTTTCAATTTCATTTTTGTGAGTTTTGAAGTTACCGTGTCAAAAGTGGAGTGAAGACAGGACTTGGTAGATCAGATAGGATTCTGAAAGAAAAGAATTGCCCAGTTACGTAATAGTCACAATTATACTTATATGCTATAAATAATCCAATTATATTAATATGGAGCAGTTGCATCTTCTAATTCTAAGCACCCTGTTTGGTCAACGACATCTTAACATGTTATAATTTCTCTCATGACGGAATTTTCTTCTGCTGATTTTTGGAAGTTCTTTTGCGGTCAACCATAATGAGAATTCTTATTACTAACATGATACCTACATCTTGTTCTGATATTTTGTCATTTCAAATTTTGATATATTGTCCTGATTAGAATGTAAGAAGTATGTTCATAAAAGTGTGAGGGATACGCAAACTACATTCATTCAATAGAGAAAAAAGAAGATTGTAAGCTCTAAATACGGGAGCTGTAATTTAGGAATCTTGTAAGCATATTTTATGCTTGAATGGGCTCTCACTTGATAAAACCATTGGGGAAGTTGTTATCCAACGGTGAGAAGACGTCAATCAGGACTACAGTGCGTTTATAAACTGTTCTCTAGGTTCTTTCAGGAGGTTCAATCTGGTATCTAGTTATGAATGAAATGCTATCACTTCTAAATAATAATGAAGGCATCATTACGTAAACGCCTCTTTCTCACCTGACACTGTAGTCTCCAACAAATTTCGTACATACTCTCCTGTCCAAGTGACTTTTTTGTGTATTTTATACATGTGCATAGTCCCAGTTCAATTACACGGACTCATTTTCTAGAGTACCCAGGAGAGCAGTGGAAAGGGAATACCCCGAGAAAACCCTCCTCACACATGGCTTCGTCTATCGATACAAATTTCAATAGGTTTGACCTGGCTCTGATCGCCCATTCCCAGAAATAGGGATTCCACAATGGACAATCTATATTTTGACAAAGGTTCTAAAAACATGTTTAAAATATATTTCTTCTTGTCACAGAATATTTTGTCAATAATTTGTTTGTATATTCAGATTATTGAAATAATCTAGCACTATCTTCTCTAGTTTATTATTTTAGTAAATGATTTTATTTGTAAATCTGCAGTTACTGTCATATGGCTTATCTCTTCTTTTTTCTTCACCATTACACCCAAGAGTAAAATCAGATCAAGGTGTTAGTATGATTGCTCAATCTTGTCTGGTTACTGTTGAAAATTTTAAAACAATAAAAAATGAATACAGATTCTGTTCTGTATTATTTAATTTTTATTATTCCTTCATAACCTGAAACAAGTGTAAGAGATGTAAAAAATTAAAAGCGCGTATCAAATGAATAAATGAAAGTGGATGAAAATTTTGAATACTTGATAAACCATGACAATATAGCGTAATTTTCTTACATCTAACATGTATTTAAGTCAGATCATATTTCCAAGATCGACAAGATGGTTGCATTAGAAGCCCTTCAAATTTATACCATGCAGTACAATGGAATTATAATTTTTTGAACGCAAGTACCATAACACATTTTTATTTAGATAAGAAATAATTTTTCAAAATTATGTGGTAAAAGAAAATTATATTTTTATAGCCGGAAATCTCTAGTGAGCCCAGACTAATTCTTTAGCTCAACAAAAGAATAATAAATTCTTAAAATAAAATTGACTTACGAGCATTTTTTTTTTCAAATTTGTAAAATCAAAACTCATTTGAATATTTACTGAAATTTTATCTTATGTAATTTCGTTATTTTTTATGTATTAACATTTTTTATGTATAGAATGGTTATGAAAACTACACATGCATTGAGTCGGGGTTTAAGCGATCAATAAATAAAAATAATATTAACATTAAAATAAATTATGTTAGTATATTCTTATGCTTTTTATGAAATTTAATAGTGTTTAATAATTCTTCTTATTTTTCTGATTATTTTCGAAACTTTCGATTATATTCTAATTTTTCTCTTCTCCATTTTGCTCCTCTAAAAATATTTGCACTCTAAGCTGAATGCCTAATGTGCATAAATGGGAAACGCGGCGCTACCAAAATGACTAAACTGTTAAAGATATTCTGAGTAATGGATGCGGAATGTGAATGTTCTGATAGAATCATTGTATCACCCTTTTCCAAGAACATTATGTCATGAACCTGTCTTTCCTTATGCATTAGTATTCTGCAGTGATTTCGCGATACCTTTTTTTGCCTGTAGTTAGTGTGTGTTTCCACCATGAAATGATGTGACTACACGCAAAAACTACTCGTAACGGAGATTTGAATAGATTTCATGCTGAGGAAATTCTTTCCTGTTCTTTACTATAATGGAACTTTCATCTACATAATACAGCTTCCTTGTGCATTCTTTCGATCTGATTTATTTTTTATTTTTTGATATACGAATCAGGTGTGAAGTATACGTCATAAAACGTACAACTCGTTGGGAGTCTAAAACGTTCATTAGTGTTGGAATTAATGTATTGAACAGAAAGACGCTTAGGTAGACGGTATATAACTCTACCGCCGAGGAAAAACGTATTTCTTTACTTCCTTCAATTATTGACACCAACAAAACAGTACCTAGGTAAAAAGGTTTTCTTTTCTTTGTATGACTATCGACTAAATTTGAACTTACTAAAAATGGTATATATTATTGCAGGACTTGATTTATTATGACGGTAGTTGTAGTATATAACATGATGACAAACTCTCTTGGCAACAATTATTTTATCGAAATTAAAGGGTAAAGGAAATGTGTTTTCTCTTCCTTCGAAACATTTCCAAATATATGGCTAGTATACAGAGAGCACCCGAAATAATGAACTATTGTTGGAGTAATTTGTGAGGCGGATATGTAATTACGCTGCACGTCTTTGTAAATTTCTACGTATGTTCATTCCAGGCGGGAACCAGGAGCACAGTTCTACTCTAATTACTGTTTTGGTGAAAGGTCGAGTTTGGAAGCGTGCTAACCCCTGAATATTCGAAGAATGCAGTTTTGCTTTTTGGATAAAACTATGAGAAGATAACATTAAATTATCTATCATCATACAAGGCAATTAAAATTAAATAGTTAAATTTTCAGTAGTTCTTCAGAAAATAGGAGGTTGAGAAGCGAAGATAAAAATTACGTATACAATTTTCATTAAACAGTATCATTACATAATAATGTAGATATATCTAATAATGGCATGGAGGTGTGGTCAAATATTTCTATAAATAGTGTCATCTTTTTGCAAGGAGTCGTTTATCATTGTTTTAGTCACTTTCCACTACAGCTACAGAGGCAAGAATACAAGAAATCTCCGGTAAAAGTGTAAAGTAAAAGTGAAAAGTACAAATACATTGTTAAATTATTTTTATAACTAAGCAGCTTATAATAAAAAAGAAGCTGCTTCTTTCTGGAATTTAGTTTCTTACTCAAGTGTATCAAAATAAATCCTTGATTAAACTTTTTTCCCAACTCTATGGGTTACGACCGTGTAATTTGGTTTTAATCAATTAAGAAGTATGTGTGGGATGTGAGTTGGAACAATTTATTTTCAGGTCTCAGGGTACATTAAAGTTAAATAGAAGAAATAACATTTGTCCAAAATGACGAAATTCAAGAATAAAGATGCAAGTTTGCATCTAGTTTTTTATATTTGCCGAGACATGCAACGTTAAGTTTTCAGTGGATGAACACATGAAAAAGTAGCAAGGATAAATCTTCTTGGATGAATCTTTGAGTCGCTCAGAATTGAGTATATTGAGGTGAAGTACAAACATTTGAAGAAATAAGAAGACACCATGAAAGAACTTATCTGTCTCTCGTCGTTTGTGCACTCGTGTCTCAGATCTCACGAATAAAGTTTAGAACATACGAGAGAGCAGCTAGACTTGTTGAAGAACCAAGCCCATAAAACCAGAAAGTGTGAAACAGCATCCGCAACTTTTACGTCTGCGTCAGGAGTGCAAGCATATAGCGGAAACGACGAAGATGCTCCAGACAGCGCTGGCTGTCCTCATGCACCATATGACACCCGACGATGACCGTACACATACCCGCTCACCTGGCGTAGAGATGTGAGACAGCACTTGCAGTTGGCAGTGATGGATGATACGGGCTGTCTCACGCTGCCTAACAATTGTCCCTGCTGCGGAACCTCATGACACGCACGCTCTCGCGCGGAACGGGTGTGAATCACTGAGACGGTGCTTTATGGATACTAGGTATACACCCTCTCATTTAGAGGGTATTTTGTAAGAAATTTGGTCTCCCATTTTATTTAACATTGTAAAATCCGACTTCTATAAACAATTCAGATTCAACATATATATTTTAAGGGTGGATACCAAGCTTTAAATTAATGAAAGTTTGCGACTTCAAAGTTCGATAGCGATGCCTATAATATATTTTTAAAATTTGAAAATTTTATTAAGTCTGATTTAAAGATATAACACAAAATTCGAGGGTATTTCTCCAAATTTGGATAGTTGATTTTTTTGAGAACCTTTCAAATGGACACTGCTTTCAGCAGAGACTTCGTCCAGCAGTACCACTCACAGTCAGAATAAAGTAAATCTGTGATTGTAAGATTGTGCCAAGGGTTATAGGTGATGCACTCAAACCTTTTTAGTCCAGTTTTTTTATAAGCCGAAATGTTCTGTAATACAGTATATTGGGTAAATAATCAATTAAAAAATTGCTGTTATTAATTCATTTTCATGCTGCACCCTTGGCGTACCACAACATTCATGACATTTACCTCTTATTTAAAAAATGTCAATATAATGAACATTTGTTTTTTTAATGTAAATGATGAATATTTATGTAATTTATTATTAAAGCCGGATTTAAAAAAATCTCTAGTCCAGTAAAAGTATTGTAAGAAGGTGACATTATACATGTATTTACATGCGTGGAAACGGTGATTGATTTTTGGAGTTTTGGATTAATGAGAATACTAAACGAAAGGGAATTTTGTATATGCTAGTGAAATTTCAGGTCAGCAAAGTTTCATCAACATGTTTGAAATCATAAACGTCAAAGTTTAAAGCTAATATTAATTAAACTACAAGCAGAGTAGAAGAAGGAGATTAGACAGGATCGTAGCTAGAAGTACAAAGTATTGTCTGCTTATACAAGAGTAGTGAATAATAGATGCAGTGACTTTTAGTAAAGTACAAATTTTAAAATTATGTAAACTTGTGACATGACCCTTTCAAACTGTTGACCGAAGGCACAGAATAAAAGGGCACTTTGTAGCTGGTGACATGATATGACCGAGCAACGAAGGTACAGATATCAACAAGACCTACCAACCTGCTGCACCTAGAGGGAAGGATACTATCGCTAGTGGTGGAGACAAAGCGAACTTTATACCTGGAAAGTGGGAAAAGATTGGAAAATGGGGAGCCACTCTGCTAATAGTCTATGAGAGGGTAGAGAGGATCATGACGGAAGTAAATATTGAGTATAGCAGTAAATCACCAAGCAAAAAAAACGCCATATTACAAAATATAACCTTCTAGGGAACGATCGATTTCCAATTTCAGCTAATAACTTCTAAACGATATTGAATTTTGAGATACAGTTTGAAATTAACTAGAGAGTAAATAAATTAGAAGAAAACAGTGCTAAGAAAAAAATTATCAAAATTAATAATAAAAAAATTTGAAAAGAAATATACTGAAAAACAGGTGATAGCCAAAATAGTATACGGCAATAATCAAGGTAGTCTTCTTCTTCTTCTTAGGCACTACAACGTTCCTTTTTGGAATGTTTTGGCCTGCTCCACCACCGCCTTCCATCTTTTCCTATCTTGTACTGTTTTCGTCCAGGTCTTGGCGGTCATCTCCCTGATGTCCTTCAGTATGTCATCTTTCCATCTGTTCCTCGGTCTTCCTTTCTTTTTGGTGTTGTTAGTGGTTTCCAGTTGTAAATCCTCTTCACTACTCTATTATCATCCATTCGATATACATGTCCAATCCAGCTTAATCTTAATGCTTTGATATGGTTTATGATGTTTTGATGTTTGATATTTTTATCAATTTATACATTGTTCCTTATTCTCCATGAACCATCTCCTATTTTGATAGGACCATATATTCTTCTCATTATTCTTCTTTCATATATCATGAGCTTTTGAATTTCTTTAGTTTTTAGTGTCCAGGTCTCAGCTGCGTAGGTTACTACCGGTCTTATTATGGTGTGATATATTTTGAGTTTGGCACTTTTAGACAATTTACTTCTGAATAAGTCTTTATGTGCAAAATACGCTCTATTTCCAGATGAAATTCTTTCTTTTATTTCCTCTTCTATTAAATTGGTTTCATGTATTACAGATCCAAGATATCTGTATTCAGCAACTTCTTTATAGGCGATTCCATCTACTAATAACTCAGAGAGGTATCTTTTTCCTAACTTGCATCTCATGTATTTGGTTTAGCTGTAGCGCTCTTTGCCTCTTCTCGTTTTTCTTTTCTACTGCAGCTTTGCATTCACTATCCCACCATTCATTCCTTTGGACTTTCTCTCTTTTACCAATTGTAGCCTCTGCCGCTCTAAATATTCTGTTCTTAAGGTCGTTCCAGTCCTCATTTATTTCCTTTATCGGTTCACGTTTTTTAAGACTTTCTGATAATATTGTTTTTGTTTTGCACTGCAGGAAATTGCGTGTTTTCTGTATTCAGTCTAGTTACTTGATTCTTTTTTCTTTGGTAGATTGCAGGAAGTTTCAGATTTAAAATAATTTTCTGATGATGATCGGAGTCTATGTTAACCCCTCGTAGTGAGCGTACATCCTCGATTAGCTCTTTTAGTTTTGTTGACCAGGACATGATCTATCTGATTTAATGTGTTCTGGTCTGGTGAGGCCCAAGTTCCTTTGTGCTTTTCCTTATGTTGAAACTGCGTACTTATTACAAATAAATCATTCGTGTTCCATAGACTAACCTATCTATCCGAGGTTTCTGAGTGGGGCGTTTAGCATTGTACGTGTTTTACGGGTGATGAGGAGCTGACCCTCCTCCTTTGTCCGAGCTTGGGACCGGCAACAGAACTGGCGAGCTACTCAATCTACCCACCAGTGCTGCAGGCGGAGTTATAATCAAGGTAGTAAGGAGAAAAAATAGACAGTTTGAAAAATCCAAAAATTACCTCCGAGAAGGTACTAATAACTCCTAGACGGTAGTGAGATCAGAGTTGCATATCAAACTAGACTATTGTACAAAACAAATAGAAGATGATATAGATTAAAAATCGCAAGTAAAATTAATAATAATAAATTTTCGGAAATGGGGATATATCAAAATAATAGACAAAATTGAATAGGAGAAAAATAGAGATAAAAACTAAACAATACAGTCAGATAGAGACACTTAAAAAATTACCACCCAGTGTGCTATACTAGAGGTCCATATAGCTGTAGCTAGGGAATGAGAACTCGAAGAAGAATGGAATAAAAACTATTCAACACAGTTTAATATTCTCAGGACTGGAAGCTGAAAAAACTGATAGAAAACAAAAAAAACTATAAAATTAATTTTCCAAAAAGAAAGACAAATAAAATAAGGTATTACAAAATCAATATAAGAGATAAATTAATAAATCAGAGAATAAAGCGGCACTACCAACTAAATGATTTTATGATAAACAATAACAAAATTTAATAAATTTTAGACTAAGAAAATTAGCAACCTAGGAAATAGGATACTATGGATGATGACTCAAAATTGTGAAGGGATATTAATTGAAAAGGAGAGAGGGCAAATAAAAGTACTGTGACGATTTGGACGTAAGGAAAAAATAATAAAAAATGTAATTTTGGAAATAGGACCACAATTAAGAGAACATGTAAAACAAATAAGAGCATTCGTGGGATTGGACTCATACCGGATAGAAGACTATTTGGAACCAATACGTTGATGTAGGTGTCAGCGTTTTGAACATATATCAGGAAATTGCTTAGAAAAGGTGTCAACGTTTTGTAGTGGAATTGATCATGGGTTTCAAGAGTGTACGAAAAAACAGGAACCCCAAAAATGCGTGAGTTGTATGCGCAGAGGGGAGGATAATGAACATTCGATCAGAAGTAAAGACTGTAGTGAATATAAAAGGAAACGAGCTATAATAAAAACAAGCAGAATATGAGTTATAGAGTGTTACAGATTAATTTACATGGGACTACAGTTGTAACACAGGAATTAATACATTATGCACAACAAAACAATGTAGATATTTGTCTTCTTCAAGAACCCTATACGAGTAGAGGGAAATTAATGTTCTTGCCATTAGGATAAAGAACTATACATATCATAGAAGAAGAATCTACAATTATTATAGGGAATAGTCAGATCGAAATATTAATGATAGAACAATACTGTAATAAACATGTTCAAGCAGTTCTCCTAAGTAAAAAAGGCAGAAGGGTTTTGGTGATGTTTAAGTGTAATATATGCGCGAAGAAAGTAAGGTAAACAGAGAAGTAGAACATATAATTCAGGACTATAGAAACCTAGATATTATAGTAAGTGGTGATTGGAATGCGGGTTCCACTTTATGGGGTGATAAGATAACAAATATACGAGGAGAAATGCTTGAAGATCTGTTCTAAAGAATGGATATGGTTATATATAATACAGTGTGTCTCGAATCAAGGTGTACAAAATGAAACCACAGGTGGAGCTAAGTCTGTCGATCAACTTGAGATAGGTAACCAGTGTCCGGAAATGAAGCGTTAACACCCTGCGAGTACCTTTAGGTACACATAAATTCAGGAACACCGCATGCCACCTGGCTGCGAAAAATGTTTGCTCCTTTATGGCTAGTCCACTCGCAACATTCCCGTCCTGTCGCCGTCGCTCAGTCCAACGTTTTGGAGACTGACTTGGGATACGACTCGCCTGACCTGGGTTCGAATCCGGGATGCGGTAGTTTGGCTATAGAAAGTTGTTCACGAACTTTCTGGCACTGTAAGAGTTAAGAAGCTTCTAGTCAATGCGCACAACCTGAAATTGTTTTAAAAAATCGATGGATTTTTGTAAAAAAATTCGATGGACCTTTAAATAAGGAGAATGGTGAGCTGGTTTGATCAGTTCGTCGCTAACACTGAGCGGTGTATTGTGCTGCACTCCTCGCATCAAAATGGCTGCAAATGGAGCTTTTCCAAACCATCACCTAACCGATATGCATTTCGTGTACAGATAGGCAAACGGAAACGGACGTCTTGCACGACGGCTTTATGAAGGACGATTCCTGGTGCGTTGCTTGCCACATCACCCCGTTTTCGCTCGACTGCACACCCGTCTTCGAACAACTGGTTGAACAAAAGAAAAGATGTAATTTGCTGGAGTCGAACCCAGCAATATTTTTTTTATCTAAAAAAAGTTTTTTTAAACCAGCAATATCGAACTGGAATGAAATGCTCCATAGTAATAATTTTAATTTTAATGAGTTTAATTCGGTTAGAAGTTTTAAAAACGAAAACACTACAGTTGAGAAATTAAAACTAAATATTAACAAAGAAACATTAAAAATACAAACAATAAGGAGCGTTGTTTGGTTAACGTAGTTTAAAACAACCCATCATGAAGTTACTGCAACCTAATTTTTTTTTTTTATAAACAGGTCTGTCATCAATCTGATCGACCACGAAGAAATTAACAGATGGAAGAAGAGATTTTGGACCATTTCAGGAGCAACCCGAGAACCAGCACTCGAGCATTGGGTAGGGCACAGAACATTGCTTACGCGAAGGTTCACAGAATCGTTGGCAGAGAAGGTTTGTGACCGTTCCACAGACAAAAGGTGCATGAAGTTCTGGACGGTGATCGGCAAAACCAAATGGACTTCTCGCACCTGGTTCTCCAGAATGTTGCGGAAGATCCAGATTTTTTTGTCCAAAATCCTATTTACCGATGAGGTTATTTTTTGTAGAAGTGGCATTTTTTACATGCACAATAATCACGCTTGGGTCAATGATAACATGTACCTGCACGCACGTCCAAGGACACCAGGACAGTTTTTCTGTGAACCTATGGGCTGGAATAATTGGTAACCACCTCATAGGCCCGTATATCCTGACTGATCGTTTAACTGGCCATGCCTATCTTTGTATTTTTGAGAGAAGTACTTCAGGAATTGTTAGAAGAAGTACCCCTAGAGAACCTGAACACAATGTGGTTTCAACATGATGGAGCCCCGGTGAACAACTTCCGTTATGTCCAACAACACCTCGATAACACAATCCCAGATAGGTGGATAGGCAGAGGGGGTGAAATTCCGAGGCAAGCACGCGGTCCGGACTTCACACCAATGGTTTTTTACCTCTTTGGTCACACGAAAGGAATGATTTACGACGGAACTGAAATAGAGAATTAACTGCAAAGATTGCTACTGCAGCTGGCGAAAAGAGGGATAGGTTTGTTGAAATCTTCGGAAAATTGCGTGAATCCATAATTCGTCGGTGCTTAGCTTGTCTCACCCGCAATGTGCAGGGAAGTAACTTCGAACAGTTCTTGTAAAACAGTAAAAAAATAAATAAATAAAAAGATACTCTTTAACTACGATCTTTTGTTGTAATAGTCTTTACGTTTGTAGTATTAAAATGTTTTATACTGTTACTTTAAATTGCTTCAGTAAACTCTTTATTTTTCGTTAAATGTTACGTTACATAAGTGTTTAACGTCGATCTTATGTTTCATTATAATTTTTGTTTAATTGTATGGAAAATGAGAATTTAACATTTAATTCTTAGCAAAGTGAGAAATAAGAATGAGCAAGTCAAAAACTCGATTGCAGTGGTTATTGAATTTTTTAGCACCATCCCTTCACTCCAAAATCGTAGTAAAACAGTAATAGTAATAGGGAAAAATAATGCTTAGCCTTCATCTGTTTTTAGCTGTCGATTCTTAAGTTTTATAAAAGTAGAAGCAATTTTTTAAAAAATACCATTTGTATCAGTTTCGATAAGAACATAAGCTACAAAAAACAACAAAGATACTGTAAAATTAAAGTTATAAAAAACCGGCAAAATATGGAGTCCAAGATAAAACGAAATTAATTAAAACTCAAGATTTTTGGATATATGGGTCTTACCTTACATAATAGGAAGAGACAAGTTAAAAGGAGAAACAATGTGCTATAATATTAAAGAGAAAGGAGATCTAACTATATCATGGTTGGACACAGTAGAAGAACTTTTAAACTGTTTGTTAGCAACATAACCACAAGAAATTACTGAAAGATATGAGACTGTGGAGGGTGAATATGAGCAGTGGATTAGTAGACATGAAGTAAAGGATTTAATAGATGGATTTAGCAAAAGAAAGAGCAAAGGATATGACAATATTAAAAACGAAATGCTTCAAAACACCTTTCCTGCATATTGCAAAGCTTTGATAAAACTAATAAACGATTGTTATAATTATCAATATTTCCCTTTAGCATGGAAGATTGGAGCTTTTTCTGAAAGATAGGATGAGATACAAGACAAACTATAAATCTTACAGACCAATAACTCTACTGCTAGTCATAGGGAAATTACTGGAAAATCAGAGCTCGAGATATCAAAAAACAAATGACACAAGATAAATTCAATACCATACACTTTGGATTTGTACATGGCAAAGGAACCGAAAACGCAGTTAATATGTGGTTAACAAAATAAAAAATCGAACAGAAAGATATATGATTCTTATATATGTGGATTTTAAAGGAGCCTTCAATATCATAGATTGGCAAATTGTACTAAATTGTTAAAAAATATGATATATGTAATATAATATGACGAAATTGAAGGGATTAATAGGGTCTTTCTTCACAAGCAGACAAGCAGTATTAGATATTGGATATGAAAAATTAATTAGGAAGATAGGAAAAGAATGTCCACAAGTTAGCCATAGTCCCATTATATTGGAATATTACCTATTGAAACCATATCCTATTGAAAATGGAAGAAGATATACATATAGCAGCGTATGAAGATGATGTGGCAATTTTAATAGGAGAATAAAGCAGAGAGAAATTGGTGCGAAAAACACATCGGATATTACAAACGTTCGAATCACTATGAGTCTAAAAATATCCCAAACGAAAACAGTAGGAGTGGTTTTGGACAGAAGCAAACAGGGAGGAATCCTGTAATAGAGGGAAGAAATCGGAGACTTAAGATAGTAAGCAGTGTAAAATACTTAGGAGTACATATAGATAGACTATTGACATTTGCGGAACATATAACTACCATCCAGGCAAGAAATGTGTTAGGGTTTGCGACGAGTGGGAATAAGTAATTGGAATTTGACAACTAAAAACACAGACAACGAAATATTTACATAGGAGCGATACGCCCGATGACATACTGTGCATGTGTTGGTATCATCGGTTGCGGAATATACATATGGAGAGGAAATTACACGGCCCACAAAGAAAATGTCTTTTATGCTGGAGTGACTGTTATAAAACAGTATCTACAAAGTCATGGGAAGTAATGCTGGGAGTATTACCAGCGGATTTAGCAGTATTAAAACAAACCTTGCGATACAAAATACGACAGATGAATCAATAGAGATAGATAAGACTCAAATACTACACAACAAAATAAAACACAGGAAGGCAATGTTGACGGAAAAGATGATATTTTGCTGGCAAATTCGGTGAGATGTAGCTACCGAGGGAAGGTATATGTATAAGTTCATACCAGAAGTAACTTATGCAACAAAACACAGGAAATGGTTTTCACCAAATAAATATCTGATGGAAATTATGACTGGGCATGGGGATTTTGCTATTTCGATTTAAATTACAAAAAAACGAGATTGCATCTGCGGGATATTGTGGTTAACTTGAAAACAAATGACGGGCGAAAAATGCATCTTGGTGCTTGCCAGCGCCTCCAACGGGCACCAGAGGCATCAGCGAACCTCCCTCGTGCTACAGAACATAACCTACAAACCGAACCACGAGCAAATAAGCAAAATGTACACCATATTGCATGCAGTGTTATAGAAAATCACGATTAGCTCTACTACACGGAGGGTCTCCGAGTGTTTAAGCGTTAATTGTAATTTTCTCAAAAATCGTGCTTAATTTAGTTGGGGAAACGCGCATTTCGATAACCATGATAAACCTAACAGAAAAATTCGTTTCAGGTATAAACGGAACTTTGAAACTGGGCCTAAGATATTTAGGACACGCAATAAATCTCAACGTTCCTAAATGAGGCAATGATATTTTGATTAATATACTACACTATTAGAAACAAATAATATGAAAGGTAAAATGATTCGGTGAACAAATGTTAATTATAATACATATTGTAACAAATGTTTCGAAATTTACGTGCGAATTGAGAGAATATACAAACATACAAATATTGGCGTTTTACAACCAATCGTCGTATTCTTGGTATTTAATAATCTTATTACTTTATTTCATCCTTTCATTATCGAATATGTAATCAGAAAATGACCAATGGGTTATAAATATGAAGACATATTTGTTTTTTTTATTTGATGAAACGTTGTGTGATGAAATAGAATAAATTTGGCTTTGGCATTTATTCAGTTACGAGACTGCAGGACGTATTTGCCCATTCAAACAGTCGGTTAGTATACACTCCGCAGTAAGAAAGCAAACTTCAAACCCTTTGTTCATATTTACTTCGTTTTAGTATTCACACATGAAATAATGAAGATAGGCGCTTGGATACGGAAGATAAACATATTCCTCCACGACTTTCATGCGGAGTACCTTCGTATCCAGTAGTGAGAGTTTTACATCACAAGAACGTACAATAGGAGGCGAATAAATAATGTAAAATTTCGAATGGAGAATAATGGCAAACATGAATAAATCAAGATAAATATTTTACCTATATTCTTGACAGAAGTAAGGTGACGAAAAGATAATTTATTCACAGAGAAAATGATATATTTCACAAGTCAATTATTTGACAACATTACGTGATCTAGGAAATAAATTTGTTTTTTCTTTTGTTTTTTTGCGCATTACAGATGACTTGGCTTCCCACTGAAGAAAACTATGCAGGATACACGAATATTATAGTCCAGTGCCATAGAAGTATTAAACCGCTAAATCAAAAAAGAAAAATCTTAACCTTCTGACGACTCGAGATAAGGTTCCTAAATCGTAAGAGGGAAAATTCGAGAAATACCTTATACTTGAAAATCTTTCTGAATCACAACTATCTCAAAAATCACAGTAATTTACTTGTACTCTTACGCTGAAATCTTGTAACTTTACCATGAACAGACATAATCTAAACCTTTAATCGTCCATGTGAAAATCAAAAAAATTAAAATTCCTGGCGTATCTCTTATCTACTTTAAGACATTAACAAAAACTCATAATGCTACTACCAGGTACTTTTTTCGTAAGATTGAAAGTACAATTCATTCGAGATCGGTCGAGAAAAAAGGCATTAGCCAAAAAAAACAACTAATATTCAGTAATAGCCTTACTGAGTTAATAAATTGTGAAGAATTGAAATGATAAGTCAGAGTTTTTCTACGGTGATAAGTATTCTAAACAACGAAGTTAAAATTTTATTCTTGCTGTGGCACGTCGAGGAATCAAAATGTTATAGTCGTACAAATAATTTGGAACAGATGCCTCAGATTCATGTAAACATAATTGAATATACGGTATATCTAGAGTAATTAATATCGTTAAACTTGAACAGAACATATGGAGTAAATACGGTTACGCTTGACGATAAGTACGACTTGCTAGAGTGAACAGATTTCCTCTCTAATGTTCAGTTCACGATGCACTGCATGGGCATTGCGAGAGCTAATTGCTTGTAATCGACGTGATTGCTGTTCTGATTTCTATTTCACAAATTATAAACTCATAAACAATTTCTATCCCGTTTTCACCGTTTAGAACAAAAGATCTAGTTTACTTCTTACAGAAAGAAATATAAACTAAAAACAGTTACAAAATGCATACAATATATTGAATATGAGTTGAAGTAAATTACAAAATGTGATAATGTGAACGTACTTCATAAGGTATAATAGGTAAGTAAACTATTCTGTATTTCTTCTCTACGAATTAAGAAAGTATTACCCACACCCACTGTCATTTATGTTGCATTCTCTTATTTTTATAAGTCCAGAACTCTCTACAATCTCCACGAATTTTACGATAGTGTCACATGTTTAAAGAGATAATGCGTTTTTACTCACTTGTTTAAAATGTAACAACTTTTTTTATTGAAAACTCATGTTTGATTCCTTGATTTCATAGTTTAGAATAAGTACCTAATGAGATAGTTTTCAAGCACAAAAGTTACGTGTGACGGGACGCAGAAATTAAAAATATCCCTATACCTGAAATATTATACTTCTCGAATGTGGACTATAAAATAAAAACATTTTGATGCCTCGTGTAATATTTTCTTATAATCGTTCATTTCATTGAATCTTCAGTTTACACATATCCATTTTCCATAGTAACAAAACATATCCGGTGGGATAATTATGTACATCTCTTCGAAGTATGAAATTCGATCATGGTACCAATATGACACATTCCCATTCTGACATAGACTTTACTGCTGAAGTACGTCATATTATTGAAAATCATATTGTTTTATTTTCTATTAGAATTATTTAATTGCAATCTATGTCTTCAATAGATAAATCGGAGATAAAGTTCGAGTAGCGTAGGCAGTTAAATACACTCAAAAACTGGTGTTTTATGGACTTTCTAGTGCTTCTGAGCTGTATTAGAAATTGATTCTATCAGAACTCAATTAGAAAACACACCTTAATTTTATAAAGTTCTTACAACTTTTAAAATATTCCTCTGACAAGTCATTAGGAACGCATTCTGCTAATTGTAACAGAAAATATCATCGTGAGCTTCTCCAGAATGCGTGTATGTGTAATGAGTTGAATAATGAAAGTACACGAGAGCAAGAAACGAGAAGGCCATGTGTTTAAAGGACGACCGAGATGATCGTTGCGCGCAGCGGAAGCGGCGATTCAGCCATTGGGTACAAGGATAATCACTCATAACCTCAGTTGCATCAGCAACTCTGAGTGACTGGGGTGCAATTGCTTGAATTATAACGTGAAGGATACATTTTCTCTCTTCGTAAGAAAAGAATAGATTGAAAGAAATTAATTTCTGAGTTGTTTTAAAACTTGAATATTTGAAACTTGAGATTTTAAATCTGAGTTGTTTCGAAACTTATTTCTTGAGTATTTTTTTTCTTGTAAGAGGAAACTTCCCATGGAAGTTTCATTTACTTAAATGAGAGACTCGACCTAAAACTAAACCAATATTTAAGAGAATTCTATTTCTCTGGATCAGAATCAATGGCAGAACTGTATTTCGCACTCTAGAACCTGGACCGGGACGGAAACAGAAAAAACCCAACTTATTAATGAGTGAATACCAATTAATCTTCACTATGACGAGTTATGGATTTTTGTTTTGTTTTGATAATGTCACGTTTGTCAAAGTACGGTTAGCTCCAACGCTAATACTATCTTTTTAAATACCTATACTGCATTTTCAATTTAAAAATAATAACATCGGGCTCACTATGAATGATTTGAATTTAAGACTCTTCTCTAACCTGAACTACTCTGTTCTTCATGTACTGATTCCTGACTCTGGATATAATAAATCAGTATGATCTATTATAGAACAGAATTATTTGATATAAATTGATGCGTATTAAATATGTGCTTTTATCTCGAAAAATTTAAATGTCTAAAATAAGTCGATTTGTAAAGGAATGAAAAAGAAGAGTTGATTGAAATTACTCATATAAACATGAGTGAAATTGACTTCATGAAGTGAAATAATATTTTAAAGAAAGTTTTGTGAGAGAGGAACCAAATATGAATTCTTATATGTCATTAACACGTCTGCTTAAGTTCAATATAGTAACAAATAGCCGACGAGTTAAACGGAAATAAACTTTATTTTTGTCAAATTATATGCTGCACAGAATCAACAAAATATCTATGGTGACGTTACATTATGAAGAAATATAGATAAGTTCTTGTACATTTAAAGTGTTTGAGTGAATCATAGAAGACTATTTTTAGAACACATAGAACACTAAATTCGTTTTTTGAAAGATTCAAAAGTTTGTCTGTAATGTTTGAGAAGAGATTGGATTGATGTGTTCCTACAGATGAAGTACGGAAATGATACAGCAGATTATGATTTTCTAATTTCGGTGTTGCATGCACCAAACAGCAGAAACAATAACTATTTACACAATTTTACCGCAGCCAAGAGTATTAATTATAAGGAGAAATAACCGAGAAAGAATATTCTTCTGATTGCCTCTCCTTGATTGCTTCGCAGGGTTGGAATAGACTTTTAATCCAACTTACGAATACTCCACGTGTCAAATAATGTTGAAACATTCATGAGTTTTTGCATTAAAATGGTTAATACATTATGTAGTAATAGGCCTACAATAGAAAAAGAAACGCATAAAAAAGGTTTGATAAATGAAAAAACTCGTTGAAATAACTGTAACAAAAATTGTCTCCATCAAATAAAAGCATTGCGTATAAAAAATCAACTGCTATGACTGTGAGAGACAATAATGTCCCTTTGAATGGAAGTTATGAAAATAATTTATCGTAATAGTGAAAAATCACGATATGTTACAATCTTTCAAAAGTTATTCGTCATCACATTTAAGAAGTACTTCATCTGGGGATTGTAATATTATGATACATATTTCGAATCTATTGAAAACAAATTTGCTTCGTGAATCCAAGGGTTTATCACCCAATGTAAACTACTATTTTAAAAATACAGAAATGACGATAAGGAATAAAAAATCACATTAGAAGGTCGTCATTTGTACCTAAAATCGTGTTTCTTTACAGGACATTTTTTCAATTTGACATAACCCTGACATTTATTAGTCACAATAACTTAGTTTTCGGAGGATCTTGCCAGAGACAAGAAGAGGGTATAATCTGAATTTTACTGTTTTAGTGCAAAATGACTATCAGTTGGAATGAAGAGAGAGAAAAAAAGACTTAATATTGTAGGAGTAATGAGATAATTGAGAATATGCGAAACCCTTGAATGAAACTATGAAAGATTGATGAATTTTGTAAATAACAAAGAATATTACATGTAAACTGGGTGTACTTCATCAAGCACATCAATTCAGTATTTAATTTATAATAATTTCGATGTCCATATCTTATCAAGGAACAATGCTTGAGAATCTACAGAGTAGTATCACAATGAAAAAAGTTATTAAAGGATGTTAAGTAACAAGAATACTCGAATCTGGAATTGCCAAAACCATACTGCATAGATAAAGAAACACGTCTAACTTTATTTGTGGAACAAATAGTATAAGTAATCAATTTAAATCGATCTTGCATGAAATGGAAAACATATTGATAATAATGTGATGCATCAGTGTAAAATAAAATTAGTATGTCAGGTTCCTGTGATTTACATCAAGCGTTTGAAGAAGGAATCAGACGATTTTACCTGCGAGTTGGGCCAATGACAATTATGTTATTGTCATGTTTTCTTAATAATTTCTTTAAAAAATTCACTTGAGTAGTTTTATAAATCTTTTTAGATTTCTTGAAAATTCATCACAATTTTCTATTTCATTTGTTTGGATCAATTACTTAGGAGATGATTATTTTTTACGCAATGAAATGTGATAAAACGTAACATATGTATTACAAATCATCAGTTAAACACGAGAAAGCTAAAACAAACGATTGGTGTATTCTTGATGAATGGTTTTCATTACATTAGATATATTGATATAGAAATTACACGTCACAGTTTGGAATGCAAGTTTTCCACTATTGATTATGGCATCTCCAAGTCTGAAGTGTTATGTTCTCAACTCGACTGACGTGAGAGTAGATAATGTTTGTCATGCTTTCGCGTCAGCAACGGAAACGTAAAAACAGAAGAAATAAAAACAGCATTGTTTTCTTCACATGGTGCAGAGTTTCTAAATTACGTACACTCGCATGATTTTTTATTGTTAACGCTAAACATCTTATGTAATTCATCTATTCAGAACAGTCATTTCACTCGAGTAAAGTGGCGGAATGAAATATGACCAAAGTTATTTTCCTTTTTTGAAAGTAATTCTACAGCTAGAAAGTTTCTATTATTTATGTAATACTTCTTCAATTTGCAATTGCAACTGCAAGGGCTTTTGAAGACTAGAAAATGTTGCATATGTTTACTTCATATGTTCAAAGGAGAAGTTCGAAGTTTTAATAGCAAAAAACATCATATCCAAGAAAAATAAATTTCCTGAGAGAGATATTTAAACTAATGTGTCACGTAATAATAGAAATAATCACTATTTTTCTATTATTGAGTACTTCCTCTGCAGAAAATGATCGAATGTGGAAATTATTTATTCTGGAGCTTAATATTCACATTATTAAAAAAATACGACCTTTCTTGGTGGGTTTGTAATATTTTGTACTTTAATCTCAAAAATTTTTGTCAACATATTGTTGACTTCGTCAGAGGTTTTGATGATCATATTTTGTAAATAGTGGTCGTATATAGAATTGCTACCATTCTGAAAGTTTAAACGAAAACTGTAGGTTATTTTTATCTAGCTAATGTTTCCAGTGTACTTTTCAATTGTTAATTTCATTTCGAGCAAATTATTTTACACTATTACATGGTGTGAATGCGTTTCACACACTATTTTAGAGAATTCATCTACTGCGTTTAAAGATAAACGTTCCAAGAGTGGTAAACGCTTTAGTAGCTTTACCTTACGTCCCTGCTCTAATCAATTTGTAAAAATGCAAAAGAGCACTGATCTTCTTCAAACCATTATTTAATCTAAAAAAATTAATAAAATATATAGTGTTCACTAGAGCTGGTAATATCAAATAGAATATTTCACACGAAAGAAAATCATGCCGTGAGTATTATCAGTCTGTCTACGAAGTTATCCGTTAGTATTTGTTAAATAAAAGCATATTTGGTTTCCTCACAAAATTTTGAGTGGGGTAAAATATGTTTTGATAAATAAAGAAAAAATTCGTGTTACTCATCTTATGAATTCTTGTTGCTCCACTGTTCTGTCATATACACACTATACTGATACGAATTTCAACACAAAAACTTGCCAATTCATTCTCCACTTAAGAGGTTTATCCCTTTCTGGCTGACTCAGTCATCATAGCCAAAACAACTAAAACCAGAAAAATGAGATTTGGACAGTTTGTGCATTTTGCAACGCCATCAACCACGAAGAACAAATTTTACGAAATTTCAAGGGGGTGAAATTCGAATAGCGTTTTCAATTTTTCGCTATATCTCACGAACTGATTGTAGCTTCAAACTAGTTTTGTATAAAAAATAGAACATGTAGATATCTAAAAATAAATCTGTGGGTTTTTTCCTTTTTTAATGTGTGCATAGGGACAGAAATCTTTTCGCGTTTCTATTGTTCGCAATAACGGCGTACTATTTATATTTGGTACATCTCATGAAGAAATTTAAATTACAATTTTGTGTGAAAAGCGATGTAAATATTTCGAAATGATTTGATTTAAAAATTTTCTTTCTGTGTCATTTAAATATTAAAATGTGAAAGTTTGACTGAATGTCGTATTAGTATTGTAGAAGCTCACTAAAAATTATGTTTCAAAATTAAAGTGAAACGTGATTTTTCGAAGTTTTGATATTTTTACTATATCTCATGAACTAATTGAGAACCATCTCCGTGTTTCTATTGAAAAATTGTTAAATGAAATATCTTAAACCTGTTTCTCAAAGTATTTTCAATTTGTCAACTTAAAATGCGTGTAAAGGAGTGACAATATTTCGTTCGTTGTACTGAAAGTTTGACTGAGCAGAGGAAAAATATCAAAGACAATAACTTCAAATTTTGCCCGCTTGTTGCTATCGTGTTATAGAAATTCCCCAGGAAATAATTTTTTAAATTTTGAATGTAAAGTGGTGAAGAAGAGTAAAACGTATTTTTATTTTTGTTCTAAATATCATGATCTATTCGTTACGGATTTTGAATGTAAATGAGCAATTCGAATCAATACAAAATCAGAACGAAGTTCCTACTACACCAGAGAGAAAAATAATGTCTCATGCGAAGTCGCGCAGGATCGGCTAGTTTTTATAATTCATAAACAGCATGATAACTTACATTCACTGTCTGGTGTTATTGAAAATTTCAAATTTTCGCATCTTCTACATTCAGTGCTCAGGTATTAGACTTTCTGATGCGACAAATCAAGTGAATATGAAACAGTTACTTCCAAATACTTGTTGTTCACATAAACTTTCATGAAAACCAAGATTTGTAGGGTTAAACCACGACCACCTTAAACTTGAGACCATAACGTTAAGTTTGTGACGTTACGCTGAACGACCAAACACCCTCCTATGTGGGATAGTATGTCTACAAGTGTTCTCTCCACTTAAATATTAATTCTTAATACTAAACTTAAAAAATAATTTTATCTTCCTGGATTTAATAACTACTCTACTTCATATAGTCTCAGTATCTTAGTTGGACAGTGATCATATTCTTAAAAAAATAAGAAATGTACATACTAGCTAAAATGAAAGAAAAGTGCGTATTTTTATTATTGGGTCATGAATTGTCAGTTCAACAATTTTGAAAATCTTTCAACATCTAATTTTGTAAATTATAATTTACTGAAAACTGTTTTTCAACTAACCTATACTAATAAAAGTGCGTTTTAATAATTTGGAATATCTTTGTTATGGAAAACGGAAAAATTAATCGATGAATTTACTTGAAATTTTAAAGGATTCGTGCAACTAAAATGAAAAGTATGATTAATATTGATGAACCATACTATGGAATACAAAGTACGGTTAATATGTGCAGATAAACAATTAAAATTGTCTGCAAATCATTAGATGTGAATCTTCACTCACATTACTGCTGACTATGAAGCTTTCTTATGTGTCCGCCAAAGTTCAATTGAGTTACGTGAGGCGGACAATCCACTGAATATACAATGCAAGTGACCGAATCGTAGAATTAAAATAATAAAAAGGATTTTAAAACATTATTTTTAAGTACAGAGTGTTTCAGAGAAACGGGAAATTTGAAAATTTAAATATTGTTAGGAAAATAGCTTATAAATAAATTTGTTCATGTCATTAAATAGTAAAATACATGTAATTTAAGAATACAGGCAGTAAATTTATTTCTCGAAGATGACATATTGCACGTGAGCTCCATTTTGCGCAAACATTCTTGCATTCTTAGTTACATTGTGCATGGTTCGAAGTAATATTTCAACAGGAATTTCATCAATTGCTTCTCGGATCTTAACTTTCAATTCTTCCGTTCTAGCAAGTCGACCAATGTCCCGTACCATTATTCTTCGATTACTTGTTCTGTGCAACTGGACATACACTGCTTGACGACGAATTGAACGATGTGGGCTTCTTAAGACAGCAGTTCGAACAGCTCCGATATTGTCTGGTGTACAAACGGTTCGCCACGGTCTGGAGGTTTTTTTTTTCATTGCTGAACCTATTTCCTTAAAATTACGTGTCCACGTGCTAATTGCATGAGTTAATGAAACATCATCGTGGTGTCTTAAATTAAATTAACGATAAAATTCTCTGTGTGCAGCCTCCACACTGTCATTGATTTGTAAATATCATTGATAGCACAAGCACGTTGCGTATCCCTCCTCTTATCCATGGCAAGATGACGTGAATTTGTCATCGAGTCCGCTTATGAACATGTGGGAACTCAGCTTTGGTCAAGATTATTCGGACCAATTTAGGTCAAAAGTCAAACTGTCCCACAACATACCCCGAAGGTACCCCAAGGGGTTCACGGAAGGTAGAGCTCCGCAATAACTGGGCCTGGCCGCTAGGAGGAGATGTGGTCAGCATCTCGCTCCTACCGGTTTAACACCAGGATAGACATAGTACTGATACAATACCAGTCCCTATCCCTTCTTATAGTAACCCAACATTACAAAATTACAAATTCTACCCGGCGCACTCAACCATATTGATACAAGCCCTCTTATTATTTAATACAACTACCCGGTGCACTCCAACATACTGATACATCCCCCCTTCCTATTAGCTACTAACGACTCAATTATTGGTTCGATCTAATGAATTATTTTAATATTTACTCAGAGGCTTTATTCGCTAGGCCACATGTGTATCATCCATGTTTAGTGAGAGGTTGGAACCGGCTGGGACATGAGTTCAAATCAGGATCTAAATATAATATTAATAACACAGATCACACGACAAAAGTAAATATAAATTTAATATAAGAAACGCTGGAATCTGGAATCCAGCTAACTACAGAAAGCATTTCAATCTACTGCATTCCACACTAACATACTCTACAGTTGAGCTCAACACTACAAGAAGCAAAGATCACTCACTATTACAGATACCACTGTTACACAATTGAAATAATGAGGAAAGGAAAGAGAATAAAACCGTTTCAGTGCTTGAAGAGCACATAAAATGATTCTTTAACTAGTGTGAATCTTATAATGATAAAGAATATTTTTATTCTTACGCAATCCGCGCTGAAGGCACGTCTTACGGAATGTCAAGCCCTGTCGACACTCGTTCTAAAAGAAATGAATATTACAGAGTTTTACGAGCGCATGAGGCCACATGCGCCCGGAGCGGAGGCTTGCCTCCGTCTGCTGAACCCTTCGCCTCGTGGCCACCTGGAAGGAGGGACGTCTTGGAGGGGGCAGGGCCAATTACATATATTTTATTTGGTGGCATGTTTATGACGGAATCAATGCTCATTCTTACTGGTCGGTCCAGGAGCTCGCCACCAAGGCGCATCGCTGACAATGTCGTTCCCACGACAGCCGCTGTCCAACGGTCAGCGGAAGTTAGCGTCAGCACTCTGCGTACATGTGTACTCAAAGAGAGAGAGGTTGACTGTCTGCAGTTTATTATTATAAATAATAATATAAAAAGAAATTAGGACCGTAACAGTACTCATTTCACAGCAGGTTGAGTTGGCCTGGGAGTCAGTGGAGGTTGAGGTGTGATGAAAAATCCCCATCCCACTGGAAATCGTACCCCGGCCTCCCAGCTCGTAACTCAGCATTCTACCCGCTGAGTAACACTGACTCCTGACCTAAGATAGGTAGTGATGAATAAAACGCCAAAATTTTGTACTGAAATATATATTTGTAATAGTTGGAGTTGGTGTGCTAATTAAATTTATGAATAAAAATTGCAAAATATAAATATAATATTAAGTAGCGATCACTTTATTGCAAATGTTATATCTTTTGCGCTCAAAATACTGCAACGTTTACTCTACAATTCAAATAAATGTAAGCTTAATATTTGAAAAGAAAAATGAATTCCATAAAATTAAAATTTCAAGAAATCTATTTCTTATTAGAAATTAGTGCAAAAATATCGCACCCTGCAAACAATTAATGACACATCACAGAATCTTCTAGTCCACAATCTCGCATCAGCATCCGTGATACAGAATCATTTACATTCGCTTTCTCTCCCTCCTCTCTCTGCGCCCAACTTAAAGAGGCACGCTAATTACGCTTTGGATGTGCTAGCCTCCTCTTCCCGTTTAATGAATGGCGTTCGCTCTTCGAAATAAGACGAGAGCTTCTCTTTATTGCTTGGGTTCAACGAAGCGTTTCTACCTCCGAATTGATTTATCGTCAAAACAGGCCAAGCTGTATCAGCAGGCGTGAAAATAGATTATCCGAAATGGGAATCCGATTTAGACGTAGCCTGTTAATACGAAGATTCATTGCACATGTTCCGAATACGATGCGATGTTTTATTAGTTCGGTAGGGTTATTAAACTTTGTTACATGTGCTCTGGGTTTCAAACAAGTTTGCTGTAGCTTTCTCGATGCAGTCTTGTTTACATTACACATTTTGACGAATGTTTCGACGTACAAGTGTTATCTTTCGTATTGACACTGAGCTTTCTAGTTTTCTCCACAATTTGTCTCACTTGTGATTCATTTTTATTTATCTATTCAGATTTACGATTCATCTGATTAAAAATGATGTGTATGCAAACCTCTTGATATATTCCCCTTGATGAATTATTAATTGAAGGAATGTAAAAATATGACGTTTTAAATTTTGGAGCAAATATTACATTTTTAATATTTATTTAAAATTTTAATGTGAAATTTTAAATTCTCAGAGGAAATGGAATAAACAAACAAATGTCTTAAGAGTCCAAAGAATCCAATTTTGGGTACGACTTTTGAGAGGGGCTTCCCAATTTCGATAATATTCTCGTAAGATTATTTTAGAAGGTCTGTATCACGGATTTTATTATGTCCTAAATGTGTGTCAGAATCTTCGAAGTGAAAGTAAAGAGGAAGAGGATTTTGTTGAGACACTGACATTCTGAAATGACAATCTTCAACACGCATCTTATCCTTTTGGAGAGTGGAACCTCTTCAAAAGAGTGCAATCGTCTTGGGACGAGAAAGTTCGATAGTCAAGCGCCCGAGTTCTTTATTTCCGGAGCAACAGCTTCCCTAGAAAGGATGTGATTGCGTCACGCAATCTTGTGTTTTTGGAGCATAATGTCGATACATCTAATCCCGTACTGGTACGTTCGGCTCTACGAGTCAGAACAGAATTTGACTATTCATAAAATAATTATTATATTATGTCTGATAGCTTTGGGGCAATTTCAGGGACTCTACTGGAACATTTTTTATTTCATTGAGCGTAAACCTATCTTTTCTTTTAGCTCTTTCTTTGTGTCTATTCCAACCCAAATTCATTAATAGCTGTAGCCATACTTTGTACGCATGTTTGTTTACTTAGTATGTAAACTCTTTAACAATATCTAAGGTGATACCATTTTTCTTCTTTGCTTAATGCCCACCCGTTTTTTTAATATCATTATTATTGTCTTTTTAACATTTTATTTTATTTTATTTTTCTATCATTGTAAAACTTGCCTAGGGTATCTAAACCTCTTTGGAGTTCCACTACGGGTTTAGAGAAGATGACCAAGTCACCCGCAAATAATAATGCCGATATAGACCTTCCTGAGTATGTCACAATAGGTGCCTCATCGTCTGCGCGATATTAAAATAGTCAATAACATCATCAACGAACTGGATAAAAAGCAGTGGAGAGAGGACGCATCCTTGATTCACACCAATGTTAACAGGGAAAATATTTGTTGTAGAATGCCTGTCGATTTTAACTCATGCACTGTCTCCGTGAAAAATTGTGTTGATGAATTTTTGTGAGATTCCTTTATTTCGTATGATTTGTCAAAGAAATGCTCTATCTACTGTAGCTTTCTCGAAATCAATGCACAAAATAATTTCCCTCTTTTTGATGAGGTGGCAGTTTCCGCCAGAGAGTTTATTATAAATATTTTATCTACTGTGCTGTATTTTTTTCGGAAGCCCGCCAGAAATGGTGATAATTTTCTATTTAATTCAACCCATTTTTTGTGACGGTTATACAAGTTTGAACGAAAAACTTTACCTATCACGCTAAGGAGAGATATTCCTCTATAATTATTTGGGTAGTTCGTGTCGCGTTTATTCTTATATATCGGTTGAATTACCGCTTTTCTCCATGGTTCAGGGAAAGAAAATGTATCCAACATATAGTTGTACATACGTTTTAAAAGTGAATTTAACGATGGTTGAAGATCTTTAATGCATTCTGGTGGCACGACATCTATACCAGGATATATGTTTAATTAATATTATCTATATATTGAATTCGGTATTAGTACCCATTATTGCATACGGAGCAGAATTTTGGGGAATAGGGGATAATTCTCTTTTTGCCTCTTTCCAGACCGGTTATCTGAAACACATTCTAGAAGTTTCTACAAGCCCAGCTAATAGTGGGATTCAGTGGCAATTCGGAGAATATTCAGTAAACGGTATCTTAAAATTAAAATCCCTTAAATATTGGCTTCTCATCGAAAGTGGTAAGAAGAATGAAATTGTAGTACTAGAATGTTACAAAAATAATAGAGATGTCGGATGGTGCACAAAAATTAAATTTATTTTAAATAAATTAGGACTTGGGGACTTCTGGCACAAAAAAGACGTAAATGAATACAATTTTGCAAATATTTTAGAAATCATCAAAATAGAACTCAGGAAACTGGATGAGTTGGAATCCGTACTCGACAGATTAGAGAAGCGTTATCTTATAGTACAAACTGTGGTCGCGGGGGAATGGGGACGAAAACCATATATTGATTGGTTAAATAAATCAGATAGAGCAGGGTATGCATGGTTTAGATTGGGGAGTTGGAAAATCCGAAAACTATGAGGCGAGTTAAATAACACCACTCTGCGCAGAAGAGGAGGAATGGATTCACATTTTATTGTTTTGCACCAAAACCGAACACGAACGAATCGAATGGCTTTCCGAAGGAGACTTTAGGGAACGAACAAGAAATATTGATCTGACAATAGAAATTATGAGGGATAACAGATCAACGGTAGTGCAACACCTGAGCAGATTCTTTAGTTTTGTCAGGGGGAAAAGAAACAAAGATTTTGGAAATATTACAAGAATGTGATTCTGCCGCTCCTTCTTAAATATATTTCAGGTTACTTGGAAGCTCAAAAAGGAAGAATGAAGGAAAAGACAAGAAAATGACTCATATTTCTTAACTTATTATTTACTAATTATTATTATTGCTTATTATTTTCTGAAGTATTACTGTATAGTTAATTTTATTAATATTATATAAACATACTTACTTGTAATATATGTATTGTACTTGCTTATCCTGACCGTTGGTTTTCCATGATTCCCAACGGTGCTCAACGAATATTCTAGTTGCATTATTCCGCCTAGTTTCGTTATCCTAGTTGCATTTTTTCTTCTTTCCGTAAAACTTAAATACCTAGCAACAAGTCACTAGAACATTCGTTGAGAGTGAAGATCAGGGTACAGTATGCATAGCCAACGGCATCCTCGGGCTTAAACGGGTTCATGGACCCTCAGTCCCGCCAATATTTTTTGCAATGTGTTTGTTTGTACATGAATATAAAAATTATGTCTAATAAAGTCCTTTTGAATTGAATTCAATCAACCTTTATTTATTTATTTGTAACAAGATGGTTCGGATAGTGAAATTTACCTTCCATTGTGTATTGAAATTCAGGATGCCTGTCGACACGCATCTACATGAAGCATGTGGATGAACAATGAGATGAAACGAAAAGAGCGGAAAATCGGAGCCGTTTTAAACACAAAGACAAAAATTACTTCCTTCAACTATTATTGTACAAACGTTTTCAAACTGTATTCCGATATAAACTACTAGTATAAACGTTTTGAGTAGGCTTGATTGATGACAGTTCGTAATAGTTCCCATAGTTGGTTGATAAATCCCTCAGTTCGTAATTGATGGAATTTGTCAGAAACTTATTGGAACGGGACACAAGTGACCAGAAACATCTTGGTTCCTGTTCATATTGTGTCGACATACTCCTTGGTCGATTATTCTCTTTCCACGTCTTTTGATGAAATGGGCGACCGTGGTGCACTCAGCCTTGGCTGAGAAATGGGATGGGAGAGAGGGCAATATTGACATCTTACGGCTCTCTCTCCTGATGCTTTCGATGCGGGTCAGATCATTCATGACACCCTTTCCCAATGACGTAACACGGGACGGGCTTCGAAGAGGAGAGAAAAAAAGTGAAGCTAAGGGCTAATGGAATTGGATGGGTTACATGGAGATAAGGTTTCTTTCTCTCTCATATTTATCCCTTCTTTCGAAACACATTAGAAAATGGTATTACATGTGGTATTATACATGTGTCATTTCTAGGGCGAAGACTATTGAAACAATAAATCTTGGATGTAGTGTTTTTTTATACCTATGATTTATAAACACATTTTTCCGAACAATCTATGTTCTATAGTAACACGTATTTTTGAAATATTTTTTTGTGTTAACTTACAAATTTGTTAATATTCTATTAATATTATTACACATTGCTAACTTGTTATCTTATCTAGATGTTTGCTGAAATGTTCAATCCGTCTCTGCCTTTATCAGAATTGACGGGATGGTTCCTAGCTTGCTTCCGGAGAGAAAATTAGTTTATTATCCTTCACGTGGTCATAAGCAGATTGTACTGGTCTTTTGACAATAAAATTATTTGTTTATTTATGTTATGAGTTCACATGAGAGTTGAGGACGAAATGACAATAATTCAAAATTATGATTCATGATTTAAAAGAATATGTTGGTCGTTATAGGTTCAAACTATTAACAATTTACTACCAAGGTTCTCGTGGGTGGATAGCCGTTTACCATATCACATTTCACCAACCTTGTCCCCTTCACTTATTTTGATATATTTTTCACTTTCAGATTACGTATAATGCAAGGAAACCATGGCAATGACATAGAAAGATAGAAATCTAAACGGATCTTAGCAAATTGGATTCTGAAAGGGTGGCATATTTGCAGGTATTGCAAGTTTTGAGGAGCCTAAATATCAGGCACACATTGATATTCAGAAATATTTGTTATAATTAATTTAAGTCAAAATGTATGCATAAAGTACATCTACAAATCTTATTAAATTCTGTAACGTTAGAAGTCTTCCATATAAAAACCTTCAGGTTATTGGTTGCTCTCTGCCTCTTAATTATTTGAAATTTTAATATTTTCCTCACATTTACAGTTCATGTAGCTCATAGCAAAACTGTAAAATGGAAAATAACAAAATCTAATTATATTGTTTATATCTATTTTTGTGTGTTTGTGAATCTTATAAAATACACAAGTTTAATTTGAGTTCGTTATTATTAATTATAGGTACCTAATTTCGTTGCGGGTTTGCTTAATTAAAAACTTGACTGATATTCGCATATTACGAACATGAAATATACATATATGAAAACTTAATATATGAACACCACTCAACCCTATCCAGCTCCCTACAGAATTTTGGTTGGTTGTAATGTGGCTTAACATTCGTTATCATTAAAAGGACTAAAAGAACACGTTTCAGTACAAAAACCATCGCTGTATCTTTTATTAGTTCGTGAGATATAGCAAATAATTAAAAATCACACACAACCAAACCTTTAAGATCGTAATTTCAAAACGTTAATTCTTAGAAACATTACACATGCATAATTCCGTCAAAATTTGAAGTTTTTTCGGTGTGTTGATGAATGAGAGCGTAAATAAGTCACTCGGAACAACGTCAGTTAACTAAGAGGATATAATTACTTTAATATACATATAAAGAGCTGCCTGTGATGTAAAGATCTCCTTTGTTGTTCTATGAACTGGAAAGTGAATGAATTTTGAGAGTTGATGGCGATTGCCTGTGTATGTGTAATTATTTGTCTCGATGGAGTAAATGTTTAAACACAACCTGTCTTTGCCATGTCAACGATCTCGTATGGTTAGGAACGATGGACACTTTGTCTGTAAAAGAGAAAAACAAATATTCCCGATTTCTCATTTATGATTTTTAAGACTAGTGAACAGAACACTGAGTAAAGAGTTGTTTGGTCATCTGTAACGATAAGAGATTGATTTTTACCGATTAACAACCAGATAAAACTAATTATTTCATATCGAATTTTGAGACAACCAAAATATTAAAATTAAATAAATGCGACATTTTTGTTTGACTAGATTTATTTTTATCTGGTAAAGGAAGTGAAAGAAATATGGAATATTGAACTGGAGTGGTGGTGAAGCAAGGAACCTTTTGAAACTTTAGCAAGTTTTTGAAAGTAGGATGATAGAAAAATAATGGGATGAGAATCGACAAGAGATTAATAGAGGTCTATATTACCATAAAGAAATTTGAGATATTTCATTTCTAGACTTTTCAACAATATTTGCGATCCAAACTTTCATCAAAATGTTATGTTGATTATTTTGGAGTAAAATACGTCCAATGTTATGGTCCGATGTCAATTTTCACAGTGGAGCGATGACCATAGAAATCTTTGATTTTTCCTGGTAGCAGCTGAATATATTCTCAGTTATCAATTCTATTTTACATTTGAAATTTCTTCATTCATCGAAAACTATGTAGTGTCGGAAAAGGAAAACAAAATCTGTAATGTATTGAAATGCGAAGTAGGGTTATAGTGAATGGTTTGAAATTGTGACTGAGAGAAGATAACTGAAAATAAATGTTGACATGATGTGATGTCCAGAAATGAGGCAAATAGACTTACTTCACCAGTTCACTGAAATGGTAGTTGTCAAATATTCCGTTGAAGCATCGAACTGCCCCGAGTTATTAAGGTGAGACAGGACAAATTTATATGACACCAGTTATCACATACTGTTTGAAAACAGAACGTAAAATACTTCTGGAATTTAGTGTGTAACCATTACAATAAAGTATGTATGTTAGATTATATCAATTAAATTAAATTTTGTTACGATACGCGTTAGAATGGGAAGTAGGTGTCGGGGGTGTAGATTGTTAGTTATATTTAAAGTGCCTAAATGATGTTTATTGATTCAGAAGGTGATTGTGTGTTCGTATTTTTGATTTCCCCTACAAAATAAAAACAATTATACGAAGAAGGGTAACTTGAACTACTACGCTAGGTTACAAGAATAATACGCTCAGGTTCAATATGATAGGGCACTGACAATTTAATAGCACAAACTGAAATATTTACAAGGACGGTACACAATATAGAAAATACAATTGCTTTAATGAGCTAGTCAGTTTGTCTCTTGTTGTTGGTTTGATAATTTTCAGTTAATGCTCACACAATTCCTGATGAGACAGATTATAACAGTTTTCAGCGTACTCACAAAGTACTCCGGGTTCCACGTTGCTGTTCACAATTCAAAGTTTATGGAAGTCAGAGATTAAGATTTACTGGAAAATTACCAACCATTCTTCATATACGCTTTGTTCCATTACAGAGTTCCATGCATTGAAACTAATGACAAATATAAAAGTTACACGTAGTTCATCACACACTTGTACAGAAGCGCGGTAAAATATTCACAAGCTTTTGTGGTCGAAAAGCAGTTAGTAAGTATAACACTCGTATTTGGTTGCGATCAAATATTGACACTTTTGAGCTACTCGCGACATGACTCGTCTGGAGTGACGGGGCTAGAGTTCGCTAGCACAGAGCGTCTCGGAGTGATGCTTGTCTCTAATAAAAACAAGTGACGTTTTTCTCCGGTTACCGGATTGGTGGGTTGCACTATTTTCGTCACTTGTTTTTTGGGGTTTGTTGAAAGCACTTTGTTATCAGTACTTTTCCTTTGTCTTGTTCTAGAAGAAATTTGCACCAATTTCATTTGTTACCTTCTAGAATGGTCTATCAATAGAATATTAATAGAAAGTTAATAGAATGAAGCATAACCGCTACATAGGTTTTGAAGATAGCAACAGCTCTCAAAATATTGTTATCCTGTTGAAGACCGTAAAAGAAGGGTGAAGCCGACCAAAATGGTACATAATGTTTTATTGTTTGACATCATATTTTCTTAAATCCCTTTCACGAAGCTAAATTTACCCTTGTCAGAAGTGTTGTAGTAATGATATTCTATAGGTAATAAGCAACTATTATCGGCATGTTATTTATTTTTCTTTTAAAATAGTGCTTCAAACAATGTTAATACAGGGTATTTCAACATTTTTAACTTAATTGGTGCTAGAAATTGAGTCGATGACGAACTATCTTGGATGCAAGTTATTGTATTAACTTTCGAACCAGTTTAATCTAGTTACGAGACAAACCTCGGAAGTCCTCAAAATCAATTTCAGTTGAAATTATATTAATTTTATTATCCCCATTTCATTTTCATATGGACTACTTTGGTCTATCTGGTAAACTATTCGAAAGTTTATTTTTAATTGATGACTCATAATACGGTCTATTCTAGGTCACATCAAATGAAAATAAGTTAATAAAAACATTTCTCAAGAACAAGCATTGTCGAGTTATTTGTGTTAGTGAGGTGAATAAAATATTTCAATACTCACCCAATTTAAAAAATATTTTATTCTAAATAGTTGTATTTCTTATGACAACTGTAGTGGTACGTTAAACGTTGAGACGAAACTGCCGTCGTGGAAATCGAGAACGATATAACGACGAAGAAAATATTTTCCCAGAGACGCAACAGTCTGACTTACTTTCAAATTTGACATACGTTGGAGGTCTTCAACGCTTTGGGACAGTTTACTTTTTTCGTGTAAACGCAATTGTACCAAAGGCAGCGAGGTTGAAGTTAGAATCGCTTAGACTCACACGATCAGGACAATTTATTAACTTTGCTACGGAAAACAATCTTTCAAACGCTGCAGATGCACACAAAGTGGTATTGTATTTCATGAATGCAGCGAAGACCTTGGGATAGCTATTTAAGCTATTCAGATTTCGTGATTGATCATTAAGTAATGAAACATATTCTGTTTCAAAATCGATAGTTTCATACGATTTTTGGTGAACAATATAAAAATCGTCTACATCTTTACCTGTTTCTTGATCATACCTTTTTGAAGTAATTTCTGCTGATTCGATAAGTGCTTGGAGGCACTGCTAACGTATGTTAACAATTTCATTGTGGAATTTTTCCGATAATCACTTAAGTTTAAATGTTGGGTGCAAAGAAGCAGTAACAACTGCATCATTTACTTCAAATGATAAATCGAAATTATTTTTAAACCGTTTTTGTAAAGACTTCAATAAAATACAAGAACTTTTTTTTTAAATATCAAATTTGAATATTCAGCAACATATCTAATCTTTTTTCTCAAAAAATAATGTTGACATCAACATACCATAGAAACTTTCCTGTTCTTTTTGTAAATCACACAGCTAATACAGAAAGGAAAGAATTATCTTTCTATTGCTATTATTAGCTTATCTACTTGGAGCGGGTTGGGAGGGGTGAAAGGATGGGTAGCTATGATAAGTATATGGCCCGGTTAGTCGGATTCACCGACAACTTGGCCCATGTTTTGTAAATGATCCAGAGTTGAAGCAATTTGTCCCATCACAGTACAAAATTCATTTAAATAAACAAGTTCTTTTTCATTGTATAATGCACAAAATGCGAGGATTTAGCGGAAGAAGACCTATTTAGTGCTTTAATATAATGAGTATTTCCACGCAAATTAAGAGTATGACTAGTAGTGCAGTTGTCAGAGGGTTTTAGGTGAATGTGGGATGAAAGAAATTGGCATGGTGGTAGTATTTGATGGTTAAAATACGGAAACCCAAAGTTCGGGCTGAGGGATAATCGCAAGGGGGTGTAAACTACCCCTAAACTTTCAAATGCTTTTTTTTTCAATGGACTGATTTTTTGTTGATTCTGACCACGGGAAATTTTACACAAGAAATAGTATTTTTTTCATCTTTTTTTTTGATGGGCTTTACGGCTCGTCGACATCAAGGTCATTAGAGCCCTAAAATCTTGTACATGTAGGGAAAATGCAGTTACGCACTACTCACGCATAGTGGGACTCGCCGAATGACTCAACCATACCCACTAAAAACCATCCTGAATTACAATATATCAAAACATATCTCAAAACATTACATATATCATTAGAATAAAAAGAGAAAGCAAAATGAAAGATACCCTAACGTCGGGATCGAAAAGAACAAGAGGTGATCAAGGAAGGTCAGGAAAGAGAAAGGAAGGAGCCTTGCACAAGTAAGTGGAAATAATGCCACTGAGCTCGGGGTCCCGTGTTTGCCAAACACGTACTTACTAGATGTAAGTCCGCTGGAGGATTTTTTTCATCTTGGAAATTATTTTTTAAATCATAATTTTAGCACGTAATTACCTCGCGAAATCGCACGAACTCAAATATTAAAAATAAAAAGACTGGAGTCATTCCCCTTTCGACATGTGAAAATTGTAAATAATGGACATAAATAAATATTTACGATGTGTTGTCTGAAGATACACGGTTCTAGCTTTGTTTGGGACATTTGAGCGTAAAAACAGGTTGTGTATTTAACTGATAATTGTTATTACAAATATAGAGTGTGTGGATTTCTTGTATTTCGTATCCCCAAAAGTAACTACTCAACAATATAGCACACCCAGGATGAATTTATATTCCGAGCACCCCAAGTTACGAAATCCCTTAATGTTACTCGTGAAATGTGAACCACAATTTTCATACTAAGTGTTTGTTTGAACGCATTTTTCACTATGTTAGAACACCCTCATCAATTAATTAAGATTATGTCGTTTAGATCATATATTTCATTATGTTACTTATACCATATTGAAGTGAACATTTAAATCAATGAAACACAAGTTTAAACTTGATAAAAGACGTAGGAAATTCAAAGAAAACAGCTTTTTGATTGAATTTTGAGAAAAGTGCCGAATTTGTTAACATCTCATTTATTAAATAAACGAATGGAATAAACCGGCATTTCTCGACGAGATTCGAAAGAGGAGGTTCTCAACTACAAATCCCATTCACACAAAACACATCTGGGTGCTTCTGTTGTTAGGAAATAAGGTTCGAAGATCAGGTAAAAGAGAAAGGACCGAGACAGCGGCGTGTGAATGGAGGTCAGCCATTTTGGATACGTGCTATCTCGTGTGCGCCGACCTACGCTGGCAGACACACGAGGGCTGCATGCTGCCGGTACGACGAATAAATAAAGGGAATTAATGTCGATTTCAGTGTAATATTGAAATAAAACAGTAGTGCTGTGAGTTCTGTGCTATGTTGCACTGTCAATCTGATCTGGGCGTGTTGGACAGCACTTGAAGGTTTGTTCTTATGCAGTAGTAAGTAACGAAAATTTCATAATATAATTATAAAAAAATATAAATTAGCAGTACAAAACAGTCAACGAAAGTGATCAGGGAACTTTTCTATCTTCCATGTTTATTAGGACAAAATAGAACCAATTATTGCATCTCTGTTGGGAACCTCGACAGTTGAAATAAATAGTTTATTTTTCTGACTGTCACAAGAAAGATTTTTTAAGGTGGAAATGTAGATTCAATAGGTTTAGACCAGGTGAACAATAAAGGTTTTATGTTGTGAAACTTGTCTGGTAGTAGAGAAGCTCCATACATTAGGTTATTATTGGGAACCTCGACGCTTCTTATTTAATGGCTCTTTTCCCTACTGAATTTGCAAAAGAAAACATTTTTTAAGAGACAATATTTTATTCTTACATTGTGTCGGTGGCGGCAATACAACTTCTACTATGTAAAACAAAGGGAAGAAATTAAAAATGAGCAAAATTGACAAAAAATTGAAACGAGCAGTCGAAATGTTCAAAGCACCGGATGTATCTCATGAACAAATGTCCAATTATGCAACCATATGTACAGGGCTCCCAAAATATAAAAACACTTAACGAGCTGTGGTACACGAATTTTTCAAAAGCTGTCTATAAAAAAATGCAGTTAAATGGTAGTCTTTACCCCCAACTGATGATGCAACTAAGTTTCATTTTTAGGAGTAAATTACCAAACCTTGAAATGGATAGGCAACGATTTGAATCCAACAAAGTGGGGTTGGAACTTTGATAGCAACAACATATTAGTACCGATAAAAATGTCTCTAGCGCATGCACCTGAAAATCTTTTGCAAATGGTTTTCTGTGGTTGTAAGAGTGCATGTGAAAAGGCATGTAGCTGCAAAAAGGCAGGGTATGCGGAAATTGTTCACCTGACACTTTGCTCTGAACTGAATGATGATAGCAGTGACAATAAACAACCTCTTCCGAATGTTCATCAGATTCTTTGTCTGATTGGCTGAATGATTACTAATTAAGTTTTGAACCTAAAATGTAAAAGATGTAAATAAATTATTAATATTTTATAAATAAATTGTACATTTTCCTCCAAATTCCTAAGACATTAACTCATATTTTATCTACTCCGGACGATTTGAGGTTCCCGGGTACGAGTTCCGGTCCGTCGCAATTTTCACCTGACTGTTGACGTTGCAAACACTCCTTCACGAGTAGGTACTCGGAAGTTGTGAGTTTGAACATATACGATGTTTATGGCGAATTTCACCCCTTCTCGCCATCTTACCGTAAAAATATTCAATGGGAAATTTACTAGAATGGATGGAGAACATTTTCCCGTCGTTATTTTGTCATATATCTATTTCACTTAACATTCACACATTTCTTACGATAACGGTTGATTCTATCCTTTTAATACCATTATTCGATGGAATTATCCTTTCATCTATATTTTCTGTCATTACTACAACAGACATTTTCAAGTAGACTGAACTGAGCCACGCGTTAACTCGAAAAACGCACATTTTAATTTTTAAGGGTGAATTTCCCCCCAATTTACGGGGTGGTTGACTCTGAAATTAATTGTCTGTCGTCTAATAAGTTCATAAAAGTATTTCAGATTAGTGATGATTTTCATCATTCAGGAAATACAAATTTTTGAATTTTAGGAGTAGGTTAAACCCCTTTGCGGCCACCCCCTGTCATGAATAATAGAGTTTCTACATTCTACATGCCCCAAAGTACCCCTATGTAAAAATTCTTTCAACAAAATTCCAGGTCAAGCCCATTTTTCGTTTCTGACAACTGCACATCTGATATGATTTGGTAAGAAAAAATCACATTCGTCTTCACTTGCATTAGTTTTTTCGATCAATTCGTATTGTAGTTCGCTTTCAAAATTATGAACATTTGTAATTTCTTCCTCAAAATATGGAAACGTTCTAATTAACATTTTTTCTAAAAAAACACGATATTTTTTAAATAACGAGTCTAATGAGTAAAAAAATTCCAGGCAACGCCGGGTAATCAGCTAGTACTCCATAAATTGAAAATTGAAAAACAATCATAGTAAATAATACTAATAATTCGTTGTGCGAAGAATATATTTCATGTCACAGGTTTTTGAAAAGAAATAATTTTATTAAGTTTATACTTCAATATCCATTCTTTTTGGAATGTATCGGAATTCATGAAATGCTTTAATTAAATTTATATTAAACACTGGTATTGTATGTCATTGTAGTAATCAGTTGGTCATTTTGTAAATTATGTCGGCTATAAATTTCATTCAGAATTTTGACAATATTGAGGTTCCTTTAAAACGATCACATGCTAAAACAGCACTTTTCGTTCTAAAGTGATATTGTCAATCTAAAATGAAATAATTATACGGTGTTAAACAATTCAAGAATTAATAAGTCCATATTATATAATTGTATTCGCTCAATGTGCCGTGACTATCAGCTTTTATAATTTGTTGTCCATATATCTGCAGTTGCTCAAACGTAATTGACATTTTCAAATGTGGATTTTAGATTTTTAACTGATTCATAATCATTATGCAATTTGCGACTTGAAGTACGGCGCGACATGATATCGATCTTTGGGTGCAGATCTACAAACAATTAATTATCAATGAGTAAATTAAAAATATACATTCTACATTAATTTTATTTCGTATTTTAATTAATGTTGCTCAATTTCATAAAAGTATTTAGTTGGATAATATTTTCGTGTACTGAATAATTACTTTACCTTTGATTATTAATATTATTATTATAAAATTAGGATTTTCTATTGTTGATTATGGTCTCATGCTTCCAACAATGTCATTCATAACATATCTATTGAATCCTTCTTGCTTAGTGCCTTTAATGTTAATTTTGTATATCTTCAATTGAGTCAATTTACTTTCTTCTTTAACAGTCTTTGTTTCGAGCGCTTGGCTGTATTACGTGCATCGAAAATATCCTGATCTTCTTGATGTATCCTCTAAATAACTTAAAATTTGAGTAAGCAGATATTGAAAATTATATTGATTAGGAGAAGATTCATATTTCTTTCACATAAAAATGAGTTATCGAAATGTGCATAAAGGGCAAACAAAGTTGAGCGTAAACGGCATAGCAAATACATAACTATAGTATATCCATTATTCTATTTACCCGATTTACGACAAATTTAATATAAAAACGATATTTACATTGTATTTGATTCTTCGCCTGTATGAAATTCTTCACATTCGTGCATTTTTCTTAGAAACTTTTATCAATTATTTGTCAAATATAAATACCTTTAAGTGAGTACAAAAATTTGATGTAGCATTAATGCAATCTCTGACTTCTCTATTTTTCTTTTTATGACATAATAGATATGACGTTTTCTCCGGGCACATTTTTTGTGATCGCTAATTCTTCTACGTTTAAAAATCTCGGGATATTAACAAAATTGAAATTACGAGAAGTTTGTTTCAGGCTTCAACAGTTTTCATTAAAAAAAACACAAATTCACTCAAATTCAACAATACATTGTACACACTAATGTTCACTTTTCTTACAGAACTTTTGGTTTTGGTGATACTTATTCACAGGGTTTCAAAATAATTCGTACTGTTTGATAAGTAAGGATGCAATTTAACAATTCTGATCACAGTTTATTCTAGAAACATGATATTGTTCTAGGAACACGTATTCATAGCATGCAAATTTGTTAAACAAATTTTGTAAACAGTTTTATACTCGGCAATCTCCGAGATAGCCCAGTAAACTATTTAAGTTTGTTTCAATATGCTATTCCGAAATACGATATATTTATGGGTGATTCAGTGGAGACGCATAATATGAAAGCTTTGTCGTCAAACTGGTATAAAAAATGTAATTAATTACTTATCAAACAGTACGAATTACACATTTTGAAGTAATTAAATACAAATTGCATTTGAAACAAAGAAATTAAACGCTGGAATTAAATAAGATGTGTAATTAATTACAGTATTTAAATACTTTTGATTGAGAAACTGCCCAGCCCTGAACTGATGTTTATAAAGTTATAGTGTAATGAAGCAAAAAAAAAAAAAAAATCCTCCCCCTCTTAAAATAGTTCTATTTGCTCGTGAATACGCATTTAAGTCTAACATGGGCAGTCCTGTAAACACACAAAGATTCTGATACTTCCGTTCGAAAGAGTGTTTAACAAAGCGATGTGAGATAGTCGTGCTTGTTTGACGTGAGTGTTAATTACTTCTCACGACTCAAAACTAGGAACCAGTGAAAGGCTTGTTTGAATGGTCGGGAGGGTGGGAGGGTGGGTGCTTTCTCCCATCCTCCGTTAACGAAGCTCTTGCATACGAACCCAAACAAGTGTCGTTGCGTCAGTACGTTCACGTCACTGCCACCACACATCGCGACGAGTGCTGAAAGCGCGACGCGAAATGCTCAGTGCGAATGTGAGGTCGCACGACCACACACAGCAGGAAATGAATGGCTACGCTATAATTATGAATCTTCCCTGTCCATAATCTTTAACAGAAAACATCATCTAAGAACGTCGTTGACACGCGTACAGCAAACGATAAGACCCTTTGCTAAATATAATCAACACAAATTCTATAAATATATCTCAAATTAAATACATCAAATAAATAATTAAGAATCTGGTATTAATAATAACAATAATAATTATTTATTGAAGTTATTAACATGGTATTATTTGTTTTATTAATATGGTATCATTAGTTTTATTAGTGTGGTATTATTAGTTTTATTAACCTGGTTTTATTAATAACAATTATATCTAATAACAATTATTAATCTGCTAACACTTTTACAAAGTATGCCATTATCAACTTTAATTTTATCTGGTAAGAGTTCAGGTCCACCACTAAAATGAGAACTGTGTGCCTGTAGGTCTGAGTGTCATCACGTAGCGCGAAGACGGATGTGCCAAAAGCTATGGAGGTTTGCTCTCTCGACCTACAGGAGGGTGATGAAACGGTGATTCTTTGGAATTTCCGCTTGGACTCTCTCCCACATATCAATGGTGGGTTAGAAAGAATAGTTGTGAAATAATCAATATTCAAGCGACGCCGCGGATACTCAGTTAATATGGTATATCTGGGTATCTCTTGTTGCAGCTGCCTAAAAGTTGTCTCCTGAGCTAGTGCCGGAGCGCTAGCATCCTTGAAACACTCAACGATGTCAACTCCCCTTACAGATCCAACTCTCCTTATAACAACAAGATGACGTCGACTGGGAATAAGACAGTTTCGGTACATACATCTCCTTTGCTTCACATATTTCATTTAGAAAGTAAAAACAGTGTGATTCAGTGAAAAAGTAAACAAGGGGAGTCAAAAACGCCTGATAATTTCCGGAAGGAATTGAGGATGGATTGAAATTGTTTATGCTTTCTTTCAAGAATCGTTGAACTATAAATTTAAAGTTACTATACGATGTTCAGGATTGTTCAGGTAGCATTTCCTAGTCACTTCGCTGGCTTCGGTACAATCTTGAACGCATTTTCACGAAAGAAAGTGAACTGTCACAAGGTGCTCAAACCCCCTACCTGACTCAGATATTGAAAGTAAGACAGTGGCATAGAATAACTGGCTTGCAGGCTCACTATCTTCACTGTCGACATCATTTTTCACAATGTCAGTCAGTAGCTGTGTCGTTGTCAGATTCTTTGTCCTCATACGAGGGACGCTTAAAGTACCCCTGACTGTGTCGTGAGTTTGTGTGCTCCAATAGTTTTAAGTACTATATCGACGGTAACATAGCGAAAGACAGGGTCACCCAATTCGGACATGTGTTAACTGAAATGTTGGACAAAGAATGTTCTACATCGTTCCTTTTTTCTTATACCTATCCATTCGTCACCTACTGCTAAAATAAAAAAATAAAAACCTTTTGGAGAAAAGTACGCTAGCGAGGATGCTTTGAGGGCACACCCTGCTTCGAATTATGACAGTATTCATCCATTCGCATTCAGCATTTGATTACGAGTTCACAAAAAGTTTCAGAAATATAAGAACCCCAAAAATGATCGCGATATATTTCGAAAATATGGTTTGTGATGTGAAAAAGATGTTCAAATAGTTGAAGACATGCAAATATGTTAGTCATGTGTTTCAGGGATCAGTAATTTAAAAAAATATGAAAGCGAATATGTGTTCTAGTATGTCCAATAAAACTTAAATTAGATGACTATTTGATTTCGCAATTTGTTACGGTTAACTACTCCTTAAAATAGAGAAATTTTTAAAATTCAGAGTCTATTTTATGTTTAAATTTCAAGAGATGATATGATTTATGGTCAGTTATATTAGTACGTATTATCAATATTCTATTTTTATAACTTTACTTAGTAGAATTCAATTTGTCTTTATGACCCACTTCTAACCACAAGCGAAAGTGTTAGACCATGTATTCTCTCGTTAATTACAGACGTCACAACACCGTATAAAATGTTAATTTATCTTCTAGTTTCAACTTTCCTTTCCTAAAGTTACAGATGTTTCGCCGGATTTCTTGAAATTAAAGGAAATGTTTCCTCTAATGCAGGTGATGCGCCTGTGACTAACAACACAAGAAGTGAGATGCTCCTAACAAGTGCATTCAGGAAGTCAGGTGTTGAAACCAGAAGCATTAAGATCACTCATCCTAGATTAGATTCTTGGATTAGGTTTCTAAAAAGGGTCTTCAAATTTTATTGCATCGTCAAAACATTATCACGTTTAGATAAGAATCTTGGACGGAAGTCAAATTACACTCAATAATTTTAACAATTCACTCATAAGGCTTCATTTTCTCGTTTCAAACGTAACGTAAATACACTTTAATATTCTTAGCTTCAGTAAATAAAAATGATTTTTGGACTAGCTCGCTTCACAGTTTTCCCCTTTATTGTTTCTGGATAAGATCTAACTCTACATGCTCTTCTACTTTCTGGTTATATCTATTGCGGAAATGCCAATATGTTAAAAAAGAAAAGAAAGGGGAAATAATACAGAGTACTACGTATGCATTAAGTGGTTGTGAAGATTCCCTTCCAGATATCATTGAGTGTGAGTCGGTATAACTGCGTCCATATTCTTCACGAGTTCACATACTTAACATAATCGAGTTCAAGTTTCTGAATCCCTATGGACAGAATGACCTCGGAAATTAGATGTTTCTCCTCTTCCGCAGAACATTTCCTACGTTCTATCTAAGAATTGTTTAACTTATGGATTGTCGTGCGCACGTTTAAAAAACGAGAAAGAAAAAAAGAACCAATATACAGCCAGCTTCAAATAGCAAGGCCAGTTGACATTAAGAGTATTGGGTTATTCAAAATCTAATTAACACAGGGCGGAAACCTCACTATCTCAGAATTTGATAAAATTTGAAAGGAAGGTGGCCATCGTATAGACTAAGAAAAAATGGTGTTGTTGTAATAGTTGAACCCTATTCGAATTTACATCTGTAAAATTAAAACAAAACGCCGCAATACAACTATACACTAGACATTTGAATTGCTTTGGATTCTCTCCTAATTGATGTAGTGCTGGCTGAGGTGTCTTAAATCTTTATTATGACATACCACACGGGATAGGTACAAACAGGAAAAAATTCCTTATTCAAAAGTAAAATTTTGAATTTTAATTTCTCAGAAGGTGCCGCTTCGAAAATTTTCAAATTAATCCTAGTAATAGTTGATATTCTTATTAATAATTCTTAAAAAATTAAAAAAAATTGTTTATGCCTAGTACTGCGTGGAACACTAGAATTTTCATTAAATAAACTGTTAAATGACATCTCTCAGCTCTCTATCTCAATTAGGAGAGATTCCAGAACAATTAAAATGCTTAGTACCGTGATGTTTTGTTTAAATTTAAATTCCAAACGGGTTGAAATATTACAACAATACTTGGTATTCTTCTATTAGTCTACATGATGGTTACTTCCTTACCAAATTTCATCAGTTGTTTTAACGTGGAATGGCCCTATCTTCAAAATTCGTAAAATAGATTAACTCTCTGTTTACAAAGGTTGTGTTAGTGGATTGAAATCAATTTTTTAAATATTGTTGTATTTGTAAATGGGAAATATAGCGTGCTATTGAAGCTTATCTACATGGAGCGATAGGAGTTAGGAGTTGGGTAGTAGGTGGGCCGGTTAGTTGGGTTTACCAGCAACTTGGTCCACGTGGAGGGGTTAGTAGAAGTAGTTAGTAATAGTTAGTTATTGATACTGGGAGGAGCTTGCTTTTCAGTAGTCACAGCTATATGAATTGGGAGATCAATGTAAAAAGCTACAATTTTTATGGTCTCATCGTGAAACGAACCCGTGATGACTTGGTGATGAGCAACAACCCTACCACCAGAGCCACCGGTGGGACTGAAATCATTTGCGGTGAATGTGAGAATTACACTCAAATTTCCTTTCCGACGCTTTCTTAAGGAGGTTCTATCGGTAAAAGAATTAAAAGTAGGAATTTTGTGAAATTCTGCACACTAATTCATTTCGATCTCCTGAATATTGTTACGAATTTTCATAGCTATTATAGGGCTTTGAAGAGAGTTATCGCTAAACCAATTTTTCAGTTTTTCGATTCAATTAACACTACCTCTTATGGAGATATGATGACCTTCCGAATATTTTTGAACATAGCGAAATAATTAACAGTGTGAACTGAGAAAAAATAATTACTGTAAGAAAAGGTTTGAATTACCAATAACTGTCGAAAAAAAAAGTCCATGGCCTCAAACGTTAGCTCTTAGATTTGGCATTGGCGCACGAATGCAGGTTCACAAGGTGCATTTGTTTGAACAAAATAGGAGCATGTAACGATTTCGAAACAATGTAAGACATACGTCCATGGTAACTTACATAGAAGGATTGATACTAAGAATTCTGTTGTTTTTTAATATTTATAAAATTCTTTTTAAATAATTATAAGATCAAAATATTTTAATTGAATTTAATAAATTTCAATTTAATAATATTTTCAAAATATTATTTCTAATATGCATCTTTCGCAAAAATTCTTTTTTACTAAATATTTTAACATTTGCCCTATCTATTTCGTGGATTTTATTCATTTATTTATTTCATTTTTTACGGAAAATTTCCTATTTTACTTGAAATAAAGGTTAATAGAACCAAATTATTATTAGTAGTAGTGATAAAAAACATCAGTTTATATTTATGTTCTTAGGACCCAATATTTTTGATGTATTTTTACTTTCATAATTTTTAATTTTTATTATTTTCCTAGTTTTGTTATATTCTTTTTACTTTGATTGTGCGTAACTAATGATAACAGAAATTGCAGATTTGGCACCTTCAATAATTTTTTTTGGACTTTTACAGTTATTTCAAGGGAAGTAAAAACTGAATATACTATCACCATCGAATTATAATTTTTCATATTTCTTTTATTTTCCTATCTACTAATTCTCAATTTCATATTTTTCATTGTTTGGAGGTTAGGCCTATCTAAACAACTACTGTTTATGAATATAGTTAGTATATTTTTTCCTGTCTCTTGTGCTTTCTTACTCCGTAGTTTAATCCTTTCAGTCACCGTCTTTCCCTTTCAATAAAACCTTTTCCAATTATTTTCCATTTTATACATTTTCTTCACATAACACTTTGCCACAAAAGTTAACACACGAGACATTAACAAGCCGAATTACGTTTTCAGCGTTGCCAAATCTGAACGTATACTACGCGAATCAAAGACGTGGAATATTAAAATATTGTTCTAGAAGATTTGACCACCGCATTTACTGTTGAACATACTTAAAATTAGCGGAAAATCTTTAGAAGTAGCATTGATGGTAATAAACACTATCACTATATCTTATTTGTAACAGGTAACTTTTAGTAAATCTCTCTTATCCTCCCATCTTTCTTATCCAATTACCACAAATGAGGTTTTATAACGAGGATTATTTTTTACACTTTAGTAAAATCATAATCTTTTGTTTTAAATATGTATTATTTCTTTTATAATAAGTTTTAGAACATAAGTTGTATTATGTTTCCGAAACTTTTCGATAAATCACTACAATTGGTATGGCAAATGTGGAAACGTGAGTGGTTTCGAATTTAGTTCAACATTACACATTACACTAGCTCAACACCATATATCAGGCGATTACTTTTATGCCAATGAAAGATGAAGTGCTACACGCGTGATAAATCTGTTACAGCTACTTTGAAAACACTTTTACAACCCAAGTAAGAACCAACATCGAACCCACATGGACGCATCTGTTAAAGAGAACACCGAATATTGGTGAGCGTGGAAGGGAACTGGTCTAGGATTCATCTCTAGATGGCGAAATTGATCTATTTGACAACTTAGGTCTTGTATTGTTTTCTCAGGAAAGATTGCTGACTAACCGACTGGCAACTAGAATTCCGTATTACAGATTGGCGCAAATGATGATGAGTCGTTCTGACATACTGGACCAAAACTGAGTGAATTCTAAAGCCTAAATGTTCATGATTGGCACTTTTTCATTAACACATTAGGATTTCTAAGGTAAATTCCTAATTTTCTGTTGCAAGCTGTTCCTCAAGTGACGCTTTTTTATCACTCGATGCTTCAAGACTCGGTAAATAATTTAGATAAATTTCGAAGTTCAAATTTATAGCATCTTATTTGTTAATTTACTTCGTTTATTTGACTTATTTTGGAAAATATACTGGATAATTATGATATATTCTATTTACTGCTTTCCCGATATTGCGATCCCTCTTGAAACAACTGCAAAACTTCAAACGGGTCCCTTAGTAGACATTATTTGGTCATTTGCTCAATTTAGAATCTGTTATAGTTCATACTTCCATTTCTTCAACTGCATAAATCAAAACACATAAAAATTATTTGTTGCGAAGATTACCATATTGTAGTGCAACTAGTTTGAGAAATTTTTGGAGTTAATACTGTCATATTGTCAGTATTTTTTCAATATGGACGTCAATGTAGCTAAATTTCAATTTATTTCTTGAAATATTTATGGCTTTCTCACTACTCGCGGTGAAGTTTTGGTGATTAGAAATTTTTATTATTGTATTCATTTAAAATATACTTAAATGTCATTTACAATTACATTCTCCTACTTATACATTCAAGTTCTCAATAATCAATATCTTATACCATATTGTAAAACTATTATAAGAGACTTGACAATCAGGAAAATTAATATTCACGAACTGGGGTATATGACCTACTTGTGAAAGAGAACGGAGAAATTAAACTGCACACACTTTTATTTTTTAAACAATACAAAAATATAAATATGAAATATAAAGCATAAGATTTTATCACGAGAAGAATCATTCCAAACTCCCTACAAGATACACAGAGAGAGAAAAGAAAACTTTTATATAACTACTTTCGATGAAAGTGGGTTATATTTCCAATAACAAGCGGAAGTTTACACGGATAAATGAAATAACACAGATCAAACATTCTAAAAGAGAGAGCTAATCAATGAAGTTGAGTACTGAGCACATATTTAACGAACTTGTCAACAAGGAAGAAGTGGGATACAACACGTAACATACAAGAAAACATAACAGAGTAACGACTGGCAGAAATGACATTTGGTTTAGAACAAGCTGCAGTCGTCTAACCATGGTAAGGAGCTGGCGCCGGATGAGCAACAGCCAGTGGGACCCGAACTTCAGGCTGTGGAGGCAAGGGATGACCCAGCTGGAAGCAAAACAAAACTTTTAAGCAACTTCACAAAACTAGCTAAACAACTACTAGGAAATTAAATGAAACAAATATTCTATACGAATTATATGAACGTTTACTTTTATTTAACAAGACCGTTTTATTGACCTGGATAATATGACACATGCTACTTGTTCCCATCAGCTAGTGGTAGGCAAGTTTCACTCAGTTACATATTTAGCTTTAACAGTTAATATGTAATCAGGACATCAGATCCGTGATGAAAAGTATATGATAATGCACATGGAACATCAAGTACAACACGCACAATTTCCTAAGAATATTGTTTATACCAGCATGGTTAGACGAGTCCGATCTGTCAATTGTTAGGACTCAAGTATTCAAGTAACATCCCTTTCAAAGAAGAGAGTCAAGTAGCTTTTCTCTTGATGTAATTTTTAAATGACGTAATCTCGGAAAGGAAGAGGTAAGATGAAACAATAGGAAATCATCAACACATGTGCCCTCAAGTGCGATAATTCATTTGTTTGATTTACTCTGCCCGTTTACGAAGAAAAGGAAAAAAAAATTTCTGAGATATTGGCGTATTAATGTAAATGGATCCTAGGAAAAGAACTGACTCATGGACCCCCTCTATCCATCAGAGACCCGGTACAGGTGAACCTCCTCACCTTGACGCAAGCGCGTCTAATTAGTATAACCAATTCCAGGGAAGTTGAATTGTTGTTCGAAGTAAACAAATTTTAGTTAAAATAAATGAAAAATTGAAACATAATTCAAGTAAAAACTAACTCAGGGAAATGGTGAATAACCAGACTCATTGGGCACCGTCGAAAAATATTTTTTCTACGCCCGATAAGTCGCGAATTGAAAATTGGCTTTCCCACGTTCTCCCTACCATTTGTGTTGGTGGTTCATCAGTACACTGCTGACGATCGAAAGTCCTATCCCGTTTCGTTTTGTCATGAAAATATATATCCTATTCGCCTTCGGTAAATCACATGAATATGTGTCCTTTTTGTTGTCACTTTATATTCTTTTCTTTTAACCTTGTTCCCGAACACAGTCATTGCCCGGATTCTTCATCTTGCTCTTCCAGTTTCTCTTCATTATATCTTTTTATTAGTGTAGTGTTGTTCGTCTCCTCTCGTCCGTTACTCGTCAAATCCCCCACTTCGTCTCCATCTTGCCTTTACACCATTTTTGTTGCAAAACGTTTTGTCGTAATTTAATGTATTATGTCGTATTAAACACAATAAGTATATGCGAATTTCATATTTAGTGAAAGTATCTGTAAACATTAGTTTCTCTCATTTCGAACTTATATTTTAGATGAAAATTAATATATTTAATAAATTATTCATTATCTGGGCCTTGTTCCCCCCTTCCGCTCCCCCCGGATCCGGATCTTGGAGATTTCCCTACCCGTGGCCACTCTTCTCAGTTGCACAAAAACAATAAGGCTGGACAGAGAAGTATGAATATTAGCTTCTCAAGGTTTCTTAGCATGAGAAAATCTTTGAACTTTGAATCCCATAACATATTGATAAAAGACCAAACCAGAATAAAATCATATATCAAAGGCGCGGTTTCACAGTCTACTTAACTTTTAGTAACTCAATTCACTGACCATTTTTGGAGAGCCGATTCAATCGCCCTTTACAAAGGACGTCATTTCCAGCATAATATAGACAATGTTAATAATGCAATTTTACCTAATTGTTGAAAGAGTTAAAAACGCCGCCCTAATATTGAAACTATAATTACAAACCAATGTTCTTATTTTTATTTTTCGTTTTACAAATTCCGATACTATAACGTATATGACTGTTAATTCAGTTAATCAAATTATTTAATTTTTAACTTATTTTCTTCCAAGTTTTATTTCTATGTTTTTTTGTCTGGTTCGTTACATCTAGTGTAGTTTATTGTCATTGATTTATTTGTAAAAAATATAATGAAATCTGTTAATGTATTTGCCTAATAAAATAAATTGATAATACTTTATTAAAATTTTACATAAGCTCTCAAGTGACTAGACAAAACAATGTACAGATTAAAAATAAGGTCTTGAATACACAAACATTCGAACATCGATGATTCATATCTAATGTAAAGATTAAATGAAGTTGATTGAGATATTTGCATTTTAAATACACCGGATTATGTTAATAGCACTGCATGATACATTTCTAAGAATATTTTGAAAGTTGATCGAAGCGAGTAAAGAATATGGCTTGAGGGTAGGTGCAATGAACATTGTTGAAAATTTTCATCGGATATTACAAAATTTCTTATTGGAAGCGTCAAATTTAAATTAATAATAGATACGCCATTTATTTGTTGGGTATTCACGAATGCACTGACCTCGATGTTTCTATTTCAGTCACTACTCGTATTTGTGAGTCTATCGTGGAATAAGAAATATATAACTTTTACAACGCGTAAGACCATCACAAATGAGCATCTCAAAAACTACGAGTAGGGAATACATGAGCTCAGATGAATCAAATATTCCCATAGAATTACTGTATACTGTTCAAACAGAAACAAGTAGCTCAAATGCTATGACAATCAAGCTGAGACGAGAAATTTGCTTTGGTTCTCAAAGAATTCGGCTATTGTAACATAAAATATTTCGTGTGATTGTATGCTAATATCATTAAGTAGAGCAAAATGATCCATTGTTCGAGAAAATAATAATGGATGATCAACTTCAGTATAGTGAAAGAATTATTTTTTGGATTTTGTACGTAAATCTATGATAAATAGTGGTAAATTTATACCCTCTTAACAACAGCGTTGAATCCATGATGGTCATCGGCAGTGTACTCTACGACTCTGATGGTTCCATCGGCGTCCACAACACTGTAAGCTCCCCTCACCACACCTCCATCACGAGATTCCCAATGACTCTTGGCATCTCCAGTACTGCTGTCTTTGACTGCATAGTCGTAATCGTACTTGGGGTAGTGCTAAAAATTGAATATTTTTTGATTCAGTGATACATTATTTTACCTGAGAACTTCTATATGGTATCTGAGAAGTTGTTTTATTGTTATGTTTAACATTCCATTTTCGTGTATAGAAAGAAAGAAATATTAGTTTGTAAGAGTATAGTTTTTCTTTACTCTTACTGGTAACGTTATTAATTAACTTACGTCCTACTTCTTTATTTAAATTCAATACATTATAAAAAAAGTATTCGAAGAGTTCTATGATAAAAATAAAATATTTCCCAAAATTATAATCAAAATAATTGGGAATAAAAGGAATCTTTGGAAATGTTACTGGAAGTTCATCAGAAAATTATAACATTTTACTGAAAAAATGTATAAACTCTATATAAACATATTTATTAAATTTTTCTTAATATTATAATCATGTATTTATATATTTATAAAATTGCATATTAAGGAAATAAATTTCTTAACAAGAGGATTTTTCATAAATTATTTGATGACGTTATGTGTACATTAATCTACAGTCACGAGAGTTCTTGGCTCTGTGTTTCTAGGGCAAATAATACTCACGTAATAGTCAATGACTTGTGCAGGCGGAGGTGCGTGGGCGGGTACCAAACCAGGTGCGGCGCTAGCGACCACGACGAGGGCCACGAGGGCGAACAGTATCTGACAGAAAAGCATCATTGACAAGACTTTGCGGGGACACGAGGTATAGGAAAATAATAAACGGCATCCGAGAGAGTGAATACTCGGAATAGGACAAAAGCTACAAGGGGACAAATCCCTCCAAGGAGAACGGAAAGCGACTTTGAAGTTGAAAGCATATCGTATATCGTTTCCTAAATATCAACGTGTTATTTACAGGGAAAGAAGGAGAAAGAAAGAGAAAATTGTATTGTAAAGATTGGTCCGTAAGTTCAAAAAAACTAATAACTAATAGAAGAATTTATTATGATGTAAGGAGTTTTCGACTAACAGAGGATAAAAAAAATGCCACTCCAATGTTACCGCTCTCACAACAACGCACATATTGTTGGAGAAATGTAGAGATGTGTGGACACTGTGGTACGGAGGGAATTGTTTCGAATTATGCGATAAGAACAACCGAAAAGGTACCAGTGTAAATCGTAAGAGGCAAAATAAAGGCAGCGATAACTGGACAGGAACTATCCAGTATTTCATCAAGTCGTAATGAAGTTGAGATCTGAGATACATTACGATGAAGAAAGAAGAAAAGAAGGAACTTAAATAAAAATGAGGAATAAAATCAGTCGTAGTGGAGAGTTAAAAAAACTTGTAGGTATTTGTGGACAAGACAGATTGTTTGTTAAAAAGGAATATGACATTGCAATTAATGATTAAATTAGGAATATGTAAGAAGAGGATCAAATGTAAAGGTTTGTAAAAATGGAGGTGATGTGAGAACATGTGAAGAGAAATAACAAAGTAAAGAGAAATGAGAACACTGAATCGAGAGTAAAGAAGAACGGAGGAAAAGTGGAATAAGTATGAACAATGAGAGCCCTGTAATAATTCTGTCGAAGACAGTGTGCTTATAAGAGCAAGAGCAACATAAAATTAAAAAAATAAGGCATGTGAGTAACTTATTGTAAAACTAGATAAATATGACTTTGTGTATTGTTCCGTTCTTCATTTTCTGGAAGAGTATAATCCACAGACGTACTTTGCATTGCAGCACTATCTCTTACGCGATCTTCGGAGAGATCAATCTCGGTCAGTAAGTACTTTTCTGTTTAAACGAGTAAAGTAGAAGAATGTTTTCTAGTCGAAAGATTTCATATGTATTTGCTGCATTAATACATTTTATAATACTACTATTATACAAATTAGAGTCGTATTGCTGCTGAATTTCAATAAATATTAATTTAAAAATTACAAAATATAAAAAAGAAATAAATTGAATTGTAAAAAATAGAAAACAAAATCAAATCTGCTTCTAAAATATCTACTTCAAACAGTTTAAGTAATGGTTCCGAATTTAACCTAGTAGTTTGTCTTGTCGAAAAATACTAAAATAATGTGTGTTCACATTATAGCTGATTGAAATTATACTCTACATCAATACACCCATCATTATGAATAATAGAGAAACATTCAAGATTAATTGGACTGACAGCAGCTGAAACGGATATACTCTCGCGGGTAACACTACCAGAAAGGAAGCACTAATTCTGCAAGGACATGGCAACCACTATACGATTTTCCATTACGAACGAAAACCCCTAAGCATGCTTTAAACGTAATATAGATGCTCGGATAAGGACAAACACGCGTGGTACGAAAGTTTAATGTGCGCTACGTGATCACCGGTATACGGAAATCTTAGCGCTTTGTCCCAGATATCTGATATTCGATGGTAAATTAGTAAAAACAAAAGTTACTTTTATGAAAGAGAGTTATTTAATAGATGTTTTAGACATATTTTGGATTTTACGAACTATTTAGGTACATTTACGTTTTTAGCAAGAAATCGCTATGAATGAAAGGAAGCAATTATATTTGAGTAAATAATAATATCATACTAATGTAAAAAATGATGACTAGTTCCAAGCCCAATTATTTGTTATATAAAAGTCGGAAGGAATTACTAAGTGGGTAATGCAAAAGAAATGCTTGATGTGTAGAGTAGAAGATGCAGCCAGCATGAGACGCTACTTACTGTGAGGGTGTGCATGGCTGTTCGTCCGCTGTGGATGGCGAAGACTGACTCAGATCAACAGGATCCTGAGTCCTTTATACTCGTGCGGCGAGGGCTCCAAGAATGGGCGAAAGTACTTGCGGCCGTTTCGAGCTCGAGCGATTTTAATTACAAAAATAGCCTCCTGAGGAAAATAAAAATGACGATAGTGATAAGTGTTACATATCAAGGAATTCCTTTTACTCCAACCCAATGTTACATAAGGCACGACGCCCTGTTGGAGTCGGGACTCCCCACCATATCGAATGGACGACAGGACACGATCGAACACTGAGCCTCGGGCATGGGTCGTCAATGGGAGAGGAAGGGAGGTAATGGCGAGGGACGAAGAAGTAGAGAAGAGTGTTGGAAAAAGAGATCTGACCCAATGGATTTGTTGATCAATCAAATAGTTTGCAAGTTCTAACATCTCATTCGAACTTAATTTACGACTGTGCAGAAGATAGTTCTAATTTGTCCTAGATGGTTTATTACTACAGATATCTTACTCAAGAAATGGATTAGCACTCCTTTGAACCAATGAAACGATTGTAAATGATCAATCCCTTCCTTGTGTTCCTTTATTTTATTTTATTACTTTTCAATAAACGATTCCAAAACGATAACGAAAAGAATGTGCTGTTTGTTTATCAAACCATATCTAAGGAAATATCAAGACATCAAGGGATATAGAGGTCCTGATACAATGTTTTCTCGAAGGATAAGGGCTTATTTGGAGACGCGAATACCCCAAAACCACAAATATTAAGAAATACGTGTATATGTTGTATTCCAACATAAGTAATTGTAATTTGTGAACACACTTGTGATTTCTTAAAGTTATTCAGAAAATTTAATTCAATGTAAACTGATCTTAACATTTTAAAAATTGTTTTATTCAAATAAGCAACCAATCATACCACTTTAAATACAAATTTATTGTGGTTCATATTTCTCTTGACACTTTTGAAAATGAGAAAAAATTGTGATAATTCATTAATTACAGCTTTTTATATACGTATTGGCAGTATCTTAATTAAAATTTGCATTACTAGTTAGATTATAAATTTAAAAGTTAATTATAAAAAAATTACGATCAATTCTCCCATTGTTAATACATTAAATTTCGAAAGCTAATTGTAAGGTATAATATTATTATATCAATGCCAATTATTTATAATGAAATTGTACTGTGATTGTATGCACTGCTGTATGAAAACGATGTCGATAAACTTGTTTCATTAAACTATTACATTTGAGTTAAAATCACTATTTTATCTCTAAAAGGTAAGTTTTTGTAAATATCCCTTTTCTTCGAGTCGCTTTTAACCAATTGTTACAAATGTCATATTATTACAAAGAAAATATTTGCGAGCAAGAGAGGATTTTAATTATTCACATTACTATGTATTTGAATATGTGTACTATACATCTGAATTATACATCTTCTTTATTGCAAAGACATTCATCTGTACTACGCATCTGAATTATTTGTTGAATAATTTGTTTTGGAGAACGAATTGAAGTGGAATTGTGAAGAGTTTACTAATTGCCACTCAGGTGACGCTACTGCATTTACATTTTACTGTTTACACGATACTTTGGACTCAGAAAATTCTCTTATGAGAGTACGTCTGCGAACTCTTCTCACAGACCCACAAGTTATATTTCTTTTGACTTACGTGGTGATATTGTTGACATAAAAATTCGTGAACTCCTTACAAAAATTGGAAAATAATTACATTTCGGTTTGTTAGAGAATATTAGGACTAAGAAATATTTTAAAGAAATTATTAATGTAATTATGACCCATAAATCTTGAACTCTTAAATGGTAACATCGTCAATAGCAGTAATTCAATATTACGTTATGAATTAGTGGGTCATTGTCCACTTTCATCTCCTTTTCACCCATACGAGTAGTATTTCAAATCAAAAACTTAAACTTAAAATACTCAAAATATGTTGAGCTTGAAGAGAACTTAATAACAAGGAACATAACGTGTTTTCTAATTCACTGACGATTTTACTGTTCTGTTGTAGTACCAAACAGTTCATCTTATTAGACTCACGTATCCCAGGTTATAAAAGTTATTATTTTGATCAGATATGCATGTGTTTTTGAGTTGAGGAGAATTCAATGGTTGACTGTTGAAGGTTATCTTATGAACTATTTACCAAGACCTCTAACGGGTTAAAAGGAATATGAACAATTTATTTTCGTTCATCAGCATTAACATTAATGCAGTGATTTTAATGTCTTGCAATAAAGATGTATGTATATGGAATAATACGGTGGAGTGGCGTGTGGATTGGATGAAAATAATCTACTCCCAAGACTATCGAAACAAAAACAAAATTATTCTTTTCCTTTGTGGTTTCCTCTCTCTATCATGGGGTAGGAAATAGTTAATAGCAAGTCGTGAAATATTTTGGTAACTAATTTATACTCAAACGGAGATCAACCAGGCATGTATATCAAGGTAATAATTAAATAAAAATGTGTTATTAGCGAATGATCTATTCTCTCAGAATCCACATTCTAGAGAGACAACTTTCATCTAGATGCGCGCATTAACACTTTTACTTCGTATAATCGTGTAACGTATTGACGAGGAAAGTAATAAAAGGAAAGCACAAAAAAATGGAAATATACATTTGGTAAAATGTACAGGGAAGAAAATGAAGTATATGAAATATAAATGACACACTTCTGTCGTTTTCTTGGTAGCAACTTTGTACTAATGCTTCCTCAACACATTGTTTTGAATGACTTATCTCCATTCTCAGAGATGGGGCTCTGGCAGGAAATAACCCAATTTTCATATAATAATACAAAGAAAGCCTCCGTAATTTTTAACAGATAGTATGTGACAAATATCTTCCACATAAAACATGTTTTCTGCATTATATGTAATATTCAAATATATCAAATATAATATCCACAATTCATATTTCTTTGTTATTGAACCCTCACAACACAAGGTGATCCATGTTTTATTTTTTTGTATGTCATGTTTTAAAATTCAAAGCTATGTTTATTAAATTACGTTACACTTTTCCTTTAACTATTTGGGATGAATTTGCGTAGTCATTAATAGAAAATTAGCATCGTTAAACTAAAATTTTACGTAAGATTTTATTTGCTTATGTATATTCCAATGTTTACAATGATTAGTAATAGTATCACTGCAAAAAATCATGTAAAATTGTTTAAACAATTTTTTCAACATTATATTCCCGTTAGTTTTAAAAAGATCGTAATCATGTTTGATTATGTTCTTCGTATTTGAATTTCATTGAAACCATCATGAAGTGAATTTAATTTGATTTGCACTACTAAGTTTTCAGTTTTCATTGTAGTCAGAGTATACTAACTTGTCTGCATATTTCGACTTTTACTAGAGTTGGATGGTAACGCTATATTTCTAATTTTATTTTTAATTATTTTTAAATGTATTTAATGTTTATTTTTTTAATATTCTTTTAAATATTCAATACGTCGATTCGTCTCATACTCTATAAACTCACGCCATTGCTGTAGTACTTTAAAAATAAATTCGTATAAAATTTCAAAACTATTTTCCTGCACATTAGTATCGTGTTTATTGTTTATATAAGTTTTGTTTTATCTGTAGTCAACCTTGGCACAGTTGTCCCCTGGGCTCTTGCCTCGGGGTAGCATTGTATAGTAATAAATAATAAATCTCGAATTTACGATTTATAAACATTATTTTACAAATAATCTGTAGTTTGATAATAATGCGTATTTGTAAAATAACTTTTCTGTGTTTTATTAAACACAAATTTGTTGGTATACTGTTGATATTATGACACATAACTAACTATTTTCATTATTATTATAGGAGTGTTCTGAAATGTTCACTCCAACTCTGCCTTTGATCGGAATTGATGGGATCGTCCCTTTCTTGCGCTCGTAGAATAAACTAGTTTATTTTCCTCCGAGTGGTCATACCCCGTTGGTAACTGATTTTTTGACGATACATTTATGTATATTTTTAAATTTTTTGTATATTTTTATAATAATAAATATTTTAAAACTATTTTTCTCATTATTATTCCATCAAGTCTATTAATTTGTGAATACGTAATGAGTTGATCAATTAAATCAAGGAAAACAAAAACAAAATTAATTGGGTTCCGAAAACACCCCACACGGTATTTCGTGTAATTTTCTTCACTCAGTGTTGGGTCAATACAAAATATTGGCTTGATCCAGAAATTTTGATCGAAACAACAAAGGATGACCTTGGTATTGATTATTGCATCTGCATTGTCTTCATGTTACGGTGCCTTTCTAAATAGAAATCCTCGACGCACAGAACCGGATGCGGATATAAGAAGTTGAGAGTCAGCGAGGATACTGAACGCGTTAGGTATGTTTATGCGAGATGTAATAAATGTTCTCGATGGGAGGGCGTTTCAGTATTCCTTCGACGGTACCAAATTCCTTTCAAGCTTGCTTTTATTTGAGTGCAGAGACTGGAGAGGCCAGATATCAGAACCATTATAATCAATGGTTGTGCAGAAATGGTCGTGTATTTATGGAAACGAGATATGAAGGTGAAATGAAAGCTAATGCAATTATAAACATGGAAGTAGGTGTTTGCAATGCTTAACTAATCAAAGCACGCTCTCATGAAAGCACGCGCTACGTACGTTCCAAACGTCATACCCATTTCTTTATGGATAATTTAAAGTGCACATAAACGTCCACTCCTTTTACTTGCCTCTTTCATATGCATGACTTGTTACGAATTCGTTAATAATACTAGTAACGTTTGTTTAACGTAGTCATTGATTTTATGTAAATTAAATGTCATCTATTTAAAGTTAAATATTTATTATTTATACATATGTGATCTTCGTCAAAGAATTATTCTTTTAACTGTTTAGTTATTTCGTAGCGTCTTTATGATAATACAACAATCATAGTTTTGTGTGATCTCTAATGCATTATACGAGTATGTTCCTTATTTCACAATTTTTCACGTGAATTATTTAACAATTAATCCAAATTACCAATTTATTATATAACATATTTCAAGATACATTGTGGAAAAGCCTTAGTTAAAGCAATTTTAAGGATTGAAAATTTTTTCTACACTTCACAATTTTTAATATAATATATTATTTATTTGTTTCAAAAAAATCGTAGAATAGAATTTCAAATACCTCAAAGAAAGTAGAAGGGTAATGTGACTATTGCTTGCATTATCCTTTACATATAAAATTTTTGGATGTCCTTGTATATTCATTTCAATCTACAGCAATGTTTTTCCCACATTGTTCGTGAGTCTGAATGAACCCCAAAGCACAAGTCCATTTCTTTTTGGCCTTTCCTATACTTCGTTTCATAAGTTGTCATAGCATATTTGAATTTCCGTGAGATGCTTATGGGTTCCGCGTCAATGGCGCCTATGAGGTGGAAAGTAGGGCAGATGCGGATCGCACGAGCGGGAAACGAACGGGAAGGCCTTGCTGTTGCAGTGCAGGCTGCCAGGGTGCCTGGCACAGTGGGGCTCGCTCTTGGGCACGGCACGGCACGGCATGCACGGCGCCCTCACGCGCTGACCCCGCCTCCGGCGCCCGTCCAACACCTCCACTCTGCTCTCTTTCGACTATGTTGGAACGAAGTGAGAAAGGAGGAGGATGTGACGTTCCATGGGGTTGTGACGTCACTGAGAATTTAAAACCCTAGATATTTTGTATATAGAGGTCAGTTGGACATCAATACAATCTGATACAAAGCACAATCTGTGCGAAGAATATGTAAAAAAAACTAGACATTGAGACAAAGGAAAAAATAGCAAATCATGCAAATAATAAAAAGACTAAAAAATGTATGATAGTGGAAATGCGCACACATCATCATCGGCAAGGACGGTTAACTCAAACTTTGCGACCAATTGCGGTGTGAAAACAGTCTCAAGAAATATGTTATATGAAAGTGTGACATCATTGAATACTGAAAAATGACATAAAAAAATTTAGTACAAGGTGAAAAGGAAATAGTATCCATTACGTGGGGTAAATTATTGTTACTCATAAAATTCCCTTAAGTCAATTTTATGGACGGCAAATTAAAGTATCATTATGAAGTTTAAAAAACTGGGTAATTTTTGCAGAACCCAAAATTAGTTTTCTTCGTTATTAATAGATTCTACACGCCATATATTAGAAAATGATTGGTTCTCTGGATACATCATATTCTAAAAACTTTTATATTACGTTTGATGCCCGCTACAAACCTGGCGAATCAATTTTGAATTTTTCTTTCGTATTGAATAACAAAATAATATTATATAGAAAGATTAAAATGTAAAGAAACATATACGTAAATAGGCATTTAAAGTTTTGCTAAAATTTAGGAAAATAATACAACAAATCCAGTTTAAAACATTGAAAAACTATAAAAAAATAGTTATATGATTAGTATTTCATAAAAGGTGAGACGGTGTATATTCAATTAAAAGTTCTTGACATAATAAATTATACATTTGTTTTATTCTTATGAAATGAGATATCTCCTAATTATAATATAGTATACTATATTATAAATATTTACTATATTATAAATATCAAATGATGTTTGTTATGCACATGTCTCCTTTGTTGTATGAACTACGAGGTAAATACATTCAGAGTGTTGATGACGATTGACTGTTTGTAAATACTTATTTGTCTCGAGGGAGTTGATGTTTAAACACAACTTGTCATGTGAGACTTGAAATATTGTACTATTATATATGAGATAATAAATAACACATTGATACATATAACTCTATTTCAGTGAGTTATCACAAAATAAGAAATGAATGTTTGGTAGATTTATTAAAACTGATGAATCTTTCTGAAGATGAAACATAATCTTTCCTTAGATGTAATATGGTTCACGCGATGAGTATAAAGAAAATGTCATTGAGGACTGATGATTTTTCAGAGTCATCCTTTTATTCATTTATCAGATATTATTTGTTCCCAGGTCAACCACTCACGAGCTCTCGGCCTATCGAAACGACGTATCTAGTCAATTGGTCAAAGCAAACAAGGTAATATTACTTAGTGAACATAATATTATTTTTAGTTATTATATTAACAATACTCATTGTAATATGAATTTTTAAATTCATAATTAATTTACATGTGTATCATAACGGAAGTGTGAAACCTACACTTTCACAATCGTTTGGCGCCCTGGAAACACTTTAAAAATGGAAAAAGTTTATCAAGTAACGCCTGCAAATGCAACCCCGGTATCCCCTGTGGCATGTGGGTTGCATATATCAGGAGGTTCTTCTTTTCTTACATGTTCTATGAGGTGTACGCTGTAAGTTTCGTTAATATAATTTATCAATTAAAAGCTTCAATCTGTTTAGCTGAGGTGAAATATATATTAATGACCTTTTTTATTATTTTATATGAAATGAACATTAGTGAATCAATATTCCTGACATCTGTTCATTCTTTCACATTATGAATGACAATGACTAACTTTATCTTCAAGAACCTTTTTATTGTTATGTTGTAATTGAACATTAAAAAACCATACTTGTTCGAAACGCATGCAAAATAAATTTATGTGAAATACCTTTGAAATATTAAGATCGTTTAGGCCATGATTTAATAACTTATTTCTCTTTTCTGCAATATATTCATACGGAAGTAGAGAATTATTTTGATACGAAATAAAAATTATTCTGACACACAATTTCTGTTGTGATACGAAATAATATTATAAACTATTATTTAATGAGAATATTATGCCAGTATTGAGAATTAAGAGTATATAACTACGTATTTTCGCTCAAGAGAATGGGGAATAATGTTGCAAAACTAGCTTAAGATAATAGGGATTAAAATTGCACCATCAGAAGATTAATTTACAGTATATTAGAGAAAGGTTAGAGAAGATTTTTTTGTTTTATATTTTACTTAAATATTTTGTCATATTCTGAAAATTTCGTTTAGCGAGATTCCTCAGTTCTTTATTAATTGCGTTTTTTTCAATGTTCTCACAAATTAAAGAAAAAGTCTATTTCTAGGAGAAATATTTTATAAATTAAAATATATCTCAAATATTGAAATTTTTATGAAAAGATTAGATTTTAGGAATATAACTCATTAAAATTATGTAATTATTAGCTTACATTGATTATGAACTTGCTTGTAATTAAATATTTTACAGGTCTATTTGAAAACGTCTTTGAGTGATCATTTAATTGAAATTGAGGATATTTAGTAAGAGAATTTCAATCGACTTTATTTGACCGAGTAAGAATAATATTTGAATACTTACGATTTTAGAGGTATTTTCAACGTTTGATTGAATACAACACAACCGCGCAAAAATTTACGTAATTTTAGTACCAGAAATTGCATCCTTGAAAATTTTTTCGATATTCACTTATTGAACTTGTTAATGCATTCAGAAGTAACATTTTAGTATGTTCTTTTCCTTGAGCTAGTGTATTTAATAATTTTCTTAACTATTTCACTTACAACTAACAGATCAAAATCCCAATATTTTCTTCTCGAAATGTTTTTGCGATAATACGCTGAAGGAATATTGTTTCAGTATTATAGTATCATTATGTTTATTGCATTATAATTATTAGTAGTGATTCATGAAAATTATTACCTGGAAGTTAATGAAAAACCACCTCTGTATGTATTATTTCAATCTGTGACGTGCATTAACGCGTGAACTTTCGCATGGCATAAGAATGCGCTCATATATAATTATAAATTTGTGGTTAATTTTCACTGGAGCGTCGAATAACTGGTGGAGCATGGGCACCTGGGACTTTCTCACCAGCGATCTTGCCATTGCGCGGCCTTCGTACTTTCTCCGGTAGCGCGCCGTTGTTCCCGCAGTCACGGCCTATAAGATAGCTTACGAACCCTCGGCCTATCCATACGATGTATCTAGTCATTTGGTCAAGTGATCTCTCCGTAGCTATCACAACGTTAAAATACATTCTGTCGAGACGTTAAATTCTAAAAATTATATCAAGCGTTTGATGTTCGGGAGAGAAAATGTTTTGATCTGATCTCTCTTAATATTAACAATGACATTTTATGTAATAGAAAATCTATCACGTTTTAAGGTCTTTTTCTTTTTATGACGAGGTCTGGAGAAAGAGACGATATCTTACACATTTTAGAGGGAAGGGTGTTTGCGAATAGTAGATTTCGGTTTGCCGGGAAGGGTAAAGAAACCGAATAAACATTTTAGTAGACGAAGGGAGGGAATAGTCAAAAGAATACCTCAAACCGTGCTCCAGCTCTCCTGCTCGACAAATTCCTCAACAGTGCAAACGCTGCTTTATTGCACGTTGGCTTTATTCATGTGATGTGCATTAGACGAGTGTTTAATTAATTTGTTAAAGATTTTTGGAATTTAATTCATTGAAGTTTCCGGTCTCAACACATACAAACTTACGTTATATCATTCTATTAAATAAGATCGCAAAACAATTTTGTGTAATAATGTAAATTCTTATTTCCTTTTGCAATCTTTCAATGTAGTCATATCTTGGTATTGAAGGAACCCACTCATATGAAATTATTATGCCATACAGCACTGACAATTATGGATTTAATATTAAAAATTCCATTAGAGTTGGTCTCAATATCATAATTGCGTCATTGTTACAAATAAAATCGTAATTAAAAGTTAATTTTCCATAACTATATTTTTCTAACTTTTCTTAATGAGTTACAAAAGTTTATGGCAACCGTGACATATGTTCACTGTTTTGCGTAAGATTATCGAAATGATGTGTGAATAAACAATTATTTACCTTTAAATTCAACAATTTTTGTATTTTCAATTTTTATCAACTTCCTTGTATTTAAACTGTTTTTCGAATTTCATTAATTAAAACGCCAGAAATTAACGGGGAGAAAGCATGTAGCAGGCAAAAGTGCTGATGGTTAATTGAGGACTGACCTATTTAGGACGCGAAATTTGCCATAGATTCCCAACATGATAACAAAATTCAAAAATAACAAGAAGCTTGTGCAATATAACGATTAGAATCCATTCATTCAACAAATAAATATTGTTTGTATAGACCAAAATTATCAAATATTCACGTACATCTTCATAGCCTAAAAATTCATAATGCTGTTTTTGGACAGTAAAAAATTGGGTTGAATTTTATTATTTCTTTTGCATTCTCACTTACTTACTAGAATGTGGTATAAAGCTAAAACTATGCTTTAATTTTCGTGCATATTAAATCTCCTACGTTTTCCTTGGACAATAAAGCCAATGCAAAGACTAATTGTCACATTTAAACATTTAAAAACACTCCAAGAAATAAAACAAATTTTTAATCTGCTGTGTACTCTCCCTAAAGTCTTTGAGGAAAAGAAAGTGAGGTAAAATACTAATAGAGTTCAGTTAGATACCGTCTCTCATCTTATTCTTCTCAAGCTACGTATGTTCAATTACGCGAGACTAATTTCTGAGGCACTTAGTTGAATGAGAAGGAATATCAGATTAGAAATAATTGTTTCACGAACAATATCTCTTCTTGTATCTTTTTTCATCATAATAAAGGGTTATCACTTCCTTGTACAAATATAACATGATAATTGAGACATTTCCTTCATTTTGATAAGTCGTTAAAACAAGGCGAAACGAAGCACAGTCATGACTTAGAGAAGTGAGATACAATTGCATTTGAAGATAAATAGAATAGAGAAAGGAAAACATACAAGTTTCTTGAAGACTCGATAAAAATGAAATAAAAATTGTATTAATTCTACTACTATTAACGTCCATTATGTAATCTAATTAAATAAATAATTAAAAACTTACAATCTTATAATAAAAATTGTATTAGTCGCCAACTTTCGTATTCTGTCATCTAGACTAAAGAAATAACGTAATCTGACCATTTTGAACAAGTTTTAACTACACTTACGATTATTGTAAAATTATAAAAAAATTAAAAGTGAATTTAAACAAATCTTGTTAATACTGTTTAATGAAGTCTTTAAACGTTTCTTTAATGAAATAAGATCGTGTCATGTACTGAATCTGCGTATATTCTCCAACGGGACACTCAGTAATAACATTTTAACGAAAGATGGGATATATGCGAATCACATACGTCACCCAACATTCATTCTCTAACGTTTAGTTCATCTTCCCAGTATATAATCATTATAACATTACAACTGTGATTATAAAACCGAAGTAAAAGAACTTAATATTAATTAAAACCAATAATTTATATGCGTTTCGATAAAATTGGCAGTCATGACTTTGAGAATTCATTAGGAACCATACACAAATTTATATTGCATACGTTATACAATTATAGTGATCAAGATACTATAAACGCCATTTAAAATTACTCCTTTTAATTTTTGAATTTTGCTGGATAAGAACAAATACATTGAAATGCTAAAGAACTAAACATTGTAACACCTCAGTGCGGACGAAGGTTCCCACGCTTTGCGTCGTAGGAGGAGTTTGAAATTGGAAGATTGCCCTTAATGGCAAATAGAATATCATTGGTGACGCAACATCGTGGAAACAAGGGTTATTGAGTCAGATAAGTTGATATGCGCCATGGCCATGTAATTAAATTCAGGGAGTTCAGAGAGATAATGATATATAAAAAGAAAAAAATCAGTCATTTGAAAGCTTGCAGCGGTCCTCTCCCTTCTTCTGTCCCCATCCTCGGAGAGAACGTACCGGGATAGCAAAAAGAAGCATTGTTATTCAGTTGACAATCGTTCAGTGTTTACAACGTAACCTAACTGCTTATTATGTACAAGAAAATTTTATTTTATTGATTCACGGCTTTCCACGCAAACGATATTTTGCGGGATAAATATAACCCCTCTCAGATAAAAAGTTTCACGTGTAAAGTGAAGGGAATTCATGAAGGGATAAATGAATTCTGTAACGTGATATTTATTCTCGCTACTTCAAATACAAGAAACAAGCAACACAATAAACAATACTTATGTTTTTATCTACCGTCCCTTTCCAATCTAGCTTACCTGCACTATTCTCTATCAGTATCGAGTTTTTGTGAATCGACTCATTTATTTTCCATATTCAAAACTCTGGTCTGTGTCATGCCAGTCCGCATGCGCGATTACACTTCGTGGTGATCACGGAAAATTAGCTTATCTAGCGTAGGATAGGTATGTAAGCCATGATAAAAACCCCATAGGAGGAGGAGGAAGTGTTGATCGTAAACTACAAACACTTGATTCTGAGATGTACTGGTGAGAAGACGTGTTGAGGGAGAAGGAATAAATATTCTACGTTTTCCTCTCAAAGTTGTTGAATTATTTAAATTTGTCAATGCAAAGTTTCTAGAATAAATCAATTTATGAAGAATTGTTATTAATTATTCCGATAAATTCATGAAAATATTAGTGCGCGGGGATGGGATAGATACAATGCGTGTCGTTTGTAAGAGAATTGACGCATGTGAGTTGTCACGATTTTATTAACGCTCTCATAATTCACGCATTTCAATTATTAACGCTCTCATAATTGTTATTAACTTCTTAAATATGTGTTATTGTCATATAATTTCTAAACCAGTAAGCATTACGTAATTGTGCGTATTGAACGTGTTATACAGAGCACGTGGTAATTATAATAGTTTTGCATTTAAATAACTTTAAATTGATGTTTATCAAATTGTTCTTACTAATTGTGTTTAAAAGTAAATAATTCACTATGCAACAGAGAGTATATAACTGTTAATTTATTTGTGTTGTAATGACCAAGTGATTTTAAAATTAAAGTTTCGTGTACAGAATTTCATTATATTATTATTTTGTAATTAGATCGATTTACATCTGTGTATCATATATTTGCAATAGTAATGTTAATTATAAGTAATGACTAAAATGTTAATAATAAGTTTCGAGAGAAACTCGCTATACCATAAAAGTAGACCACTTTTCCTTTCGTTTTCCTTTTTGTTTGTGCAATGCATTTTACCAATTTACAGCCCTGTTCCCAACAGTCACATGTTACTGACCACTGTAATAGTGACATCAGAAAGATGTTTTTCCTGTCTTTCACTGTTTTCCATTGCAATTCATACGGAAATGAGAGACATTATTATCTAAAGAGACTTCGATGTTTTCAAAATATACGGAAAGAGATTATTAATTAATACCCAATAGAAATATAAACTGTTTTAGAGGTATTCATAACACTTTGAAATTGACATAATGAGAATGAAAGATGAACATCTTTACATACGAGGAGGGCGTTAAATGTGAAATATTAACATTGTGAAATGGACAGTTACAACACAATTTTGGGTATAAAGAAATAAGGAAGTATATAAAGAAGGAAGAAAGATATTAATGGAAGCATTTATCAAAGAAACCGNGGGGGGGGGGGGAGATCTGATGGTCGATGATCAAATACATGAAAAAACAAAACCGGTCTTCCATTGGAGTGTTTTCCTCCGAATTGGTCGATGTGAACTGCACTGCTTTAACTCGCATGAGAATTGAACATTGTGATTGGAATATTATTGACATTGTTCACATATCAATGATGTGTCATCAAAAAGTAATTTTTCCCTTGCTCCTCGTACACTTAATTTGGATTTCATATTTTCTCGTACACAGTTAAGAGTTTGAAGCTGATGAACATGAAGACATAAAACTACCTTAAATGAAACGAGAACTTGGAAATCAGCAGTAACAAAAACAATCCCACAGTGTTAAAAAGCATCAAAATCTATTGGATATAATTTACCATTGAAGTTTCTTTCACGAGCACACGGACATGAGTATAATCTGTTAAGCATCTATAACGTATGCAGGAATATTGCTGACTCCTTTTTTTTATCATGGTTGTTTATTACAGTTCTGATATTAGAATTATTTCCTAACGCGATTGGAAACAATGTACTGCAGAACACTGGAAAAAGTAATATGAAACTCAATATCTTTGAACGGAGTACCTGCTGTTGGAATTCTACCAAAAGCATTAAGAATGAACTATTTCTGTCAAAATTACGGTTAAAATGAAACACGAATCAGCGAAGTTTCGCAGATAAAAATTATGACTTGGGGTAGTGTCACAAATATTACAAATTGAACATTCAAAAAGATATATTTTATGAAGTTCTTTGTTAGTACATTATACAAATTAATTGATTTGAATTGATGAATTAAGGACACTATTAGTTTAATAGGTTAAACTATTTTTAATATTATTATTTAGCAGTATGTTTTAAACAGTGATAATATTTCTGTTTACAGTTTGGTACATTTTTTCTAATCGCGTCTACATCTTTCGACATTACACGATATTACTCTGAATACAAAGTTATTTCTTAATGAGTCCATGTTTTATGGTGTGAGTAGTTACTACATTTCTGTCTTCGTCTTTTAACATCCTTTCAAGCCATGTTTCATTTCCCACATCTTTGTTAAATACTCTTTGAAATGTCTTTGTTTTTGATACATCTACTTCGCTCACTTTCTCAATGTACGTATCGTGCTTCCACTGACAGCAGAAGCCTTTCAAGAAATCTGCAATGCGCGGCCTCTACCGGGCATTCATTGTACTATTAGGTGTACTAGCGCTACTAACGACCAATAGGTGCACTACAAATACTTATCCTTTTTCGCGTGGAAGAAATTATCGCTGCTCTCTTACTACGTTTCTTGCCTCGTGAATTGTTTGAATCGTGACATTTCTTCTGACTATGAGTCGAATACCGAAGATTGCGGAATTTTTTCCAGAACTCGTTCTGTTATTGATTGGGTTGGAATTTATTTAGAATGAGAATATGTATTTTCACATTGAAATACACGACTTAAGTACTCGGTGACATTCTTGCAGCACATCATCGATATGAAATAAGCATGAATGTCAAGCGAGATTCATGCATGAAGTACATGTGAGTCCTTCCATAGTTGCAATAACCACTTTTCATAAAAAAAAAAAAGGTATTTCAGAACCTACAAGCAGTAACAAAATTTAACAGGCACCAGTAGCGTTGACTCAACGTTCTTTCTTTCTATTTTTTTTGAAATAACTCATCATGAAATTTTTACTTTAAAATGTAATTCATTTAAATCATATATCTCTCGAACTATACGTGTATTGACCTTTAAAAAAATTAGAGCTTTCTTTCAAAAATATCCTGCCTTCTATACCCTTCTAATCTTTTGGAAGCAGGCGATTGAGAAAATTTGAGTACCATCCTTTTTCATCTTTAAGGGCGTACTTATTTACAGGACACACGTGCAGAATAAGGTTCTAATGCAATATTACAACTTCACATTCACAAGTTTATCAGAGATAAAGAGTCTGAAGAAGAAGGAAACAAATTTATTATTTTAGAGTATGAGTATATGTTTTTCTTTCTCGTCATATTCTTTAGCATTCAGCATTATTGATGTAGTTTCCTTATAGGATGTAAGAATTCGGTAAGAAAGGATTTTACAAAAATGATGATGAGACGAGAATCATGTGAAAAAAATGGAGAATTAGTGATATTAGAGTTGAGATCATACGTTTAGGGGTCATTGATATTATTAGTGACATCTCTGATATCACTTAATTCAGTTTTCAGTTCCATAGGGAAGGTGATAGTATATAAAAATGATCAAAAGTGACTACCTGTTTGCTGTGTCACTAGATAAATTCTGTCACTCCTGATATCCATTAAGTCTAAATTTAACCCCCATGGATATATCTCTTGGCCCCTTAAAGGGAGTTTGGAAAGGAGAGACGACACGAAAAAATAATTGAATAAGATCAATTTGCATCGGATCCACCGTTTACAGTGTTGTTGAGATGCATATTTATACTACCAAATCCATTCAGCTCACATTCAGATCACATGGGGAACGGCATCCTTAGAGCCGGGGTGGAAAGTGACCGTGTAGAAATTGTGCAAAATCACCGTTATTAGGGTCGAATTCATGGTTTTCTGGCTCTCTAAGATGAATAATCGTACTCTCGATGACTTTGTCACCATTCAGACCATATAAGGTTCTCGAAACCCCTAGAATTGGGGATTGGAAAAAGCGTGATACGAAAAAAACATTCGATGATGACCGATATTAGAGTCGGTCATTGATAGTGTTCAGGGTTGTCGAGATCAAATTATCAAACTCTCGAAGTCTAAGTTCAGACGACGCGACGTTAAGAGAAAGAGAATGGGATGACACGTAAAAATAATGTAAAACGACCGATAAGAGTGACGAATCCATAGCTTCAAGTTTGCTGAGACACTTCTTATTTAATGTCACAATTCAGTCTCCATTGTTTTTTGGGAAGGGGGTAAATATTTAGTGAATGGGTCGAGCGAAAAGAGATTGCCATGTAAAAATACTTAATCGAAAATATTTGTATTAGCGTTTATTCCATAGTTTGCAGGCTCCTTTATATGAATAGTGACATAATACTGTTTATATACAAGTTCAGGACATATGGGAGTTTAATAACCCTAATATTTCTGAGAGTGAAATGGCATACTTGGTTAATTGGTTACGGTTTGATAGATTTGGGTTCGTTGTGTGTCTCTCACAGGCAACTTCGTTGTATGATCAAGGGTTCGCCCAAGGATATATTTATTCTTGGTCCTGTAGGTGGGACTAAAACTTATATACAATCAAGTTTTGCATTGAAATTGTCTTATCAATTTGTAAGATTTGTACGCTATACTTATGGATTTGAAAGATTTTTATTGTAAATTTATGAAGATCGGGACAAAAACTCAGACAACCCCGGACGATTAGCTGGTAAAATAGAAATCAGAATAGCCAACGTTCCGGTGGACACAAAGGAAGAAAATGTTCTCAAAGACATTCAGAGAAAAGCACAGTAGCTAAGCGTCAGAAATGTTCTAGGTGTAATTTAACCCTCCAGAAGCGGTCTTCAATATGTACGCAAACGTTTCTGAAGTTCATTCATTTTAACAATTACAAAAACCAATGTAACATATAAGTGTGTGAAATATATTAATATATGAGCTCCAAGTTTATATCAGTAAAACTCCTTTAATTTCCTTTCTGAGGAGTGCAAAGTAAAATTTAAAATAATATTCATAATAACATATCAAGTACTGGTTACTCCTTCTCCTAGCACCACCACATTTCCCTGAAAACAAAAACTGTAAATTAGTTATCAATCCCAAGTTGTAGCTAACCTAAAGCTTCTTTGGTTTAATTTTTCGCGAAACATTATTTACAATATTATGATAAACTGAGATAAAGTGAGCAATATTTTATATAAATTTGATATTGGGATTCATTAATTAGGGTCATATCATGAGTGAAACTTGAACAAAATCTTTAGAAATTATTGTTATTATGCTTGACCCCAAAGTTCTAAATAACTGTGGTCTCCAAACAAGTATTTACGCGAATAGAATTAATTCTCGATCTATTTTATTAAGTAAATAGAATTGGGAATGGTTTATGTTTGCTCTAATTCAATTAGATATTAATATTTAACACATTTTTTATGCAAAGGATGGAGGTAGAGGTAAACAATATAAATGAATCACTATATTATCCAGATTAGGATTTATTATTTTCTAAAAATGTTATCTCACAAATATAAGAATTCACAGTATTTTCACACATTTCCTGAATTATGTAGTATCATAAGAAGTGAAGAATTCACAGACAAATAAATACAGGAAATACTACATTCCCTTGTAAATGTAAAAGTGGTCTCCAATAAGATGATTTAAATATCTAGATACAATATTCTTCCATTTCATTAATACATCAATATGCACACAAAAAATTAATATTTCACCATTCATACCACAATATATCAACAGAAGCTGATTTTACAAGATGGAAAATATAAAAAGTAAATAATAAACATATATACAACGATATTAAATACAATGATTCTATATCATCTTTTACTATTGCAACTACTTATATTCACACTTAGATATGCATTTAAATATGCAGTGGTAACTTGCTATGTTCCATTATTATCCCTCTTCAAAATTTATTCCTTATTTTTCCTCCTTGATTGCTTGGTTAAGCATAAATATTTCATGTAATTTTAATTTAATGGGAAAGAAAGAAAAAATTCTGAATCGTACTTTGCTTTACAAAGCTGTCTCACAAATTGATCATGGTTTCCACGTGTTTCCAAGATAGTGGTGTTGTATCCTTGGTATTGGTTGAATTACCTTCCTACTATTTAATGTTTCATCAAACTACGATTATTCACATGTGAACGTGAATGTGGTAAAAATACGGTGACAACGACGTTTTCAGTATCGCACAGTAAGCACAATTGCCGTTTACTATTTTCAGTTATATTATAATAAAAAAAATCAATGTAATTTAATAATTTGTTGCTTGTAGAATAGCGTCATAAAATATACTAAGAAACAACTAACACATAAGTCATAGTAGTTTTGTCTCGATGGGCGGTAGCGAAGAGGTTGGTGAGAGCTCGGCTAGGACAGGACTGAGAAGATATTTCAACGAATCGGACACAAGAAGAGCTAATGTTGCTAAAGTGACATTGGCAGGCTTGGTTTTATTATTCCTGTACTTTAAATATAAACCTTCGAAGGCACCTGCTATCACTCCCCAAAACGTTGAAAACACCGGGAAAGGAAGGGAACAAGCGAAGAAATAAGAAATCTTACTCTTATTTCAATGAATAAACGATATTGCTGGCAGCAGCACGTATTTACCCGTGGCAAATTTTGAGTGGCATGAAAATTTTATATTATTAAGTACATTCAACACAATGGGAATCCCTTGTTCATATCTCAGTGTTGTGAAGTATATTTACAGTTTCTGTGAAACATGAAATATAATAACTATTTTTATCGTCTAGTTTTTCAATCGGAAGTAAATAATAAATAAACGAGTATTTACAGGAAGGGAATAAATATATTTCTCCAGAGACGTATCTTATATAAATTAAAGGAGGAGAAAATGAAGTGTTGCTGTAATCGAATTGTAAGATGATCAAATTTATAATGGTTAACTCGTTTTAAAATTATTCTTGGAATCAAGAATGTGACATAGTTTCTGACTTGTACAAGTCTTGACAAACTATTTATTTTATGTATGGTATTAATAATTCCTGGGTAAAATTAAAATTTATTTCATCCGTTCTGAAGGAACAATTTTGTTGGTTTTAGTTCTGAAATTTTCATATACCCTGATTATAAAAATATGTACAGACGACGAAGAATGTATCCACTACACTTGAATTATCTAAAATTGGAAATTTTCACTTAACATGAGTACAACAAATTACCCGATTAAATTTAATTTTTAATTTAGTTAATTAAATTTTATAATTTAGAAATATTAAATTTTAGTTTTGAAGATTTTGAAGAAATCTTGAAAGGAAAATAATGAGTGTTTAAATGGTCCAAATGAAAAGAGTAATATCGAATGTAGGGCCTTGATAACATTACACTGTCAATGTTCCTTGATTTCATTTGAAGAAATTTTAAGCACGATACATTAACTACAGACCATTGTGCAAGTATATAATTAAATCTTAAGAACACTGAATGACGATGACGATTATTCACACAAATATTTTATCATTGCTATACCACGAGTAGACTATATCTAAAGATATTTCCTTGTCAGTTTTTTTAAACACTGAACAACAAGTTCTTTTATTTCATTCCGATTTCAATAACGTCGTTCTTATGTCCTATCCTCATATGCTGTTGCACTTCCCGGAACAAGAGCTGGAATTGGTTTAGAAGATGATGTCAGTTTGCAGTGGCTCTAGCCTTACCGTGACACCATTAGTACTTGCAATACGGTGCCATAAGGAAATGGTATGAGTAACTGTGATCGGTATTGAAGTGATGACAGTGACTTCAATAATGTATGGTTTTTCCAAGTGAGTACATCAGACAGTTACAAATAATTTTCTTTTTCTTTTGGAAAATATTCTTATTGAATTCGTAACATCTAATATTAATATCAACCATTCTTAAAATTTTATTAAAAGGTGTAATTCGTAATCATTTTAATCACCTCCAAATAGAATTGTCAATTTTGTGGGTGGGACTTGGCTTTTGTAAACTATTATTATCTGCTGAATTAATGGCTTTTTCGCGTTGTGACCTCACATAATTTTAAGTATTTACTAAAATACTTACCATGTTCATAAATATTCAGTGAGTTTGTAAAATACACGTATAACGTTGATATGCTGTAGGTTTTACAATTGTCCCTCATGATATGTACAATGTTGAATGATTCATTTGTATCATTATATATTAGACAAGGATGGGGAACATAATAAGGTTATTCTGTTATGAACAATTGGTAACTTCAAATTAAAATATAAAATCTTATCTTAAATATAAAAATACTATCGCTTTCTAGTTCAACATTCTTGGAAATTCCTTGTCAGATTACTCGCGCAGGATGGCACTAAGGCTGAGGGACGATCTTAAGACTGAGATGTTATCCGGCGAATAAATCCGCTGCCAGAGTGATGGGTGGGAATGGCTGGAAGATGACCTCAGTGTGTGTGGGGTAGGCGATCCTTGCGGATACCGGCGCGCTTCTTCCCATTGCAGGTGTATAGAGTGCCCGGCCTCGGGGAACCCCCGGTGGCGGTGGTGGAACCGCGGACGTTAGTGTCGTCCGTTGGCCAGCCTGAAATGCACTGGGTCCTTGAGACGCCTGAAAGACACGCAGGGCCTGCAGGGCCTGTGGTGTATGCTGTGTCTGCATCTGGAAAGAAGTTCGTGAGTTTTACGTTTTCATAGGAAAAACCGAAATAAGGTTGATCGTTTGTAACAGAATGAAAAAAAGTAATAAATTAATCCACTTCTAATTTGCGTAAAGATAAGACACAACCACTTGTCTTTGATTTCTTATATTTTACGTGTCTTTTCTTTGTAAAACTGTTATTCGATCAAAACTGTTGTAATATGTTGGCATTAGTCCTCCGAAGAGTTCGTTCAGAAGCTTTCATTATCCATCACCCGGATAAGGGAAACATTGAACTCAGAAAAATAAACAACATGCATAGAGATGCATTTTATTCCCTTATTCGAAACTCGAACTTCAAACCACCACGCGCATGCTGTATCCAAGTGTAGCACAACTTATTGTCTCTAGCAGCTTAGTACTTTACACCATTACTTTACCATACCTTACCACAGAAGAGTCTTAAATATTATTCAATCATGATGAATTCGTATGATCTATTAAGAGAACTATTAAGACATATTGTCTTTAGTAATGCTAAATATTCGCTCGTACAAGAATATAACCAAGTCTTGATAAAGGTTTCGAATAAGTATAAGGGAGGTTTCGCATAGCGTACTTGGGAGCTATCCACATGCAAGTTACTTCTGCGTATGCTCAGATGTTCGTGATACAATAACGCTGTATGATGAGTCGAAGGTACGCTATGCAAAATGCATCGATTACACCCGTTCTTTCCATGAGCGTTACGCGGTTAGCGTCATCAGCGTAACGTATAAGCTAGGAAGCGTGTACGTTATGCAAAATCTCTCTAATATGATGTTCATAATGATTGTAAGAATTTCTTTCATAAGGTCTATGTGAGAAAAAATACAGAAGAAACTGGAAAAAATATTTTGAGCAGATTCAGATGCTGATAGTTCAAGTCTAAACAAATTTTGTACTTTACTTTCTAGAATTAAAAAAAAGTTCTTGTTTATGTTTTCAGAATTATGAATTTTAAGAAACCGGAATTGGGGCACAGAGTGTAAATGAAGTCAGAATGTGCTGTCCCAGTGCATTGAAAGAAAATTTTGAAGTTTGGTTTCGATGCATTAATACATCGATGAGTTTCCGGGGGAGAAATTCTTAACATAACACACACATACACACGTACTACATAGGACATAATCGCCGAAATTTGAAAATAGAATCTGCTGGCGGCAATTCTTAAAGGTCCGGAGAGATCTCCAAAAACGTTTTTCGACCGATTACAATACTTATACAATCTGTGTAATTGGAAAATAAAAAGCAGAATATCTTAAGAATTAAAATATTCACTACTACGGTGCGAGTACCAACTAATGCTCATCTTCGTATTTTACCTATTACACTATTATTCAGATATCGTGTTATTTTAAAGAGCTATTAAATTTTTTGGCGTGGCACTCTTAGAACCTTCGCAACAAATCAACGAGAATTTTCTGAACCAGCGTTGGTTTGTCTAACTTTGTGGTTGTTTTGTCTGATGCTCTCGGTAATTTCCGTAGTTTCCTCGAACAACCTACTGTTGTTGCAGGAGTATTACTTCCAAAACGGAGCTTCATTACTTTCATTTCCTCCTTTGGATCAACTTGTAGCTACAGAAAGAATCCCAAGAGTCTTAACTGTCAACTTCCGAGTACTTACTCGGGGAGGGAAGTTTACATCGTCCACGGGAGGTGAAAATTGCGACGGATCGGGACTCGAACCTGGGACCTCCTGTTTCGGCCGTACGTGTGCAGTAGTAGCACACTTGCGGTCATTGTAGGAAGTCCCGGCTTCGAGTAGCGTTCCGTTGCAATTTTCGCCTGGCCGTAGACGCATTTCCATGTTGCTTTGAAACTCCTTTACCTGCCCTGCGTGGTGCGTGTGCTGTACTTGCTGTGGTGCCGGGGGCGGTCCCCCAAGCAACGCACGCAGTGTGGAATAGTCTGCTCCTGGCGTATGTAAAGCTGCCAGGTGGTGATGGTGACTGCTCGCATGACCCAAGCGCGCTGGTGCAGCGGGCGGACGAGAGGGATGCGACTCTTCCACTTCGGCTGGCGTCTCCAATGGCAACTCGAGTGCTGGCGTTGACTCACGATACCTCGCGGGTTCACCCTTCGCGAACGCTGCAACATCAAAGATCGCCATCAAAGCTTTGACCACAACACTATACACGAGACACAGTAGATCCAGAGCGGGATGAATTTCCTCCTCTCTAGGATACGGATCTAACATACCTATAAAACATTTTACTTCGGCTGAAGAAGAAGTATTTCCTATGGCCTATAATATTTACTTACCTACTTTAACTTAAGTTAACAGGCAGTTCTGACTAATAGATTTATTTAATATACTGTGTTTCTCTAATTACTAATCACCAAAGAAATGTAAATCCTATTTACGCAACGGACTGTGTAGAAATTCGTCTTTGTCTTTCTACTATAGTACTTTGATAATCAGAATACTTGCATTTAACATGTATAGAATTTAAGTTATTTTACTTTTTATTAATTATCCTATCCTTTCTATCTTCATGATGTGTTTTGGTATTTCCTTTTTACAGAACGGTATTTTGCATTTAATTTTCAATCCTATAAATTGCTTTTCTTTTTCCTTCATCTTGAGGTGAACGTTCTTTAGAATAAAACTACTTTTCCGAATAAACTTGATTTCTTTTTCAATATATTTTGCAATATACTTCTTTCTTGAGTTGCATCTCCCTTACTCAGAAAGTAATTAATCTACATTGGGAATTATATTATATGTTTAATTTTCTCTGTATTATAGTCTATCAACCTGGAGGATATTGTTCTCACCTATTCGTATGAGTTTATTAAGTTAATAGCGTGTTTCAACCAGTTTGTAAAAGTCTTATTCTAATTTTTTATGAAATAATAATTTATGTGTGATAACATTTTCCTTAAATTCATTTTAATCATTTAATTTACTTCCTTAGAAGTCTTTTGGATTGGAAATAGACGAAATGACATTAAATACAAGATATTATCAGCGAAACTTACTAAAATATCCAACGAAAGGAGAATGTAATTTTTGTTGTATAAATAACAATCAAAATTATAGTAAGACTGATTATTTCGGGTATCGATTATTTTTTAATTAAACTTTAGGAAAGATGATGTTTGTGTTCAATAAAAACACCATCTAGTTAGTTTTTTGATAAGTCGTTATAGAACATGGTAAAGTTTATATTTGATTGGATTTAACGTAAACATTTTAATAGAATGAATTACCACTTTCTGATAATAATAGACTATAACAAGATAATTCAGTGTCTTTATTAATATTTTGAAGATGTATATATTTTAATTTATAAAATAATATAATGATTCTGCATGGTTTTATGCAATGCACCCCGTTTGATACTTCCATCGTGAGGAATATAATATATCGCAGTTTGTAACTGCGTTTTTGACAATCAATTCATTTATTTACTTAATGAATGAAGAAAATAACAACATAAAGTATAGGAGTGGAAAAAATATAACTTGCAAGCGTTAATCATCGTAAATGGTACTGAAGAGTACATGGAATTCTTTTTTATTAAAATTTCGTTCGATAAAGAGGAGTAAATTTTCTTATTTTATCTAACAACCTTGAATGTGATGACCAAAAACCATTTAGCTTCAGCATTAGTGAATTAGCATATCGAGTCAGCACATGAAAATGTTAAGAAATATCTAATGGGGTGGGGGTTCGCTGATCTAATTCTGACTCATATCAACATCATCGCGAGTGAACTTACCGAGATAGTAATCAGGGCGCACTGAATGGAAGTTAATGGGCAACCGACGTCCTGCTCTGCTGCTGGGGCTGCTGCTAGGGCCCAGCTCTTGAGTGGGATGCACGCCTGCGCTCACGCTGGCACTGGCTGCGGCCTCGGGCTGATTCGTCAGTATATTGACAGGAGGTTGACTGTGGTGCTGACGAGACTTGGACAATTGATCAGCGCTCAGGAGACTATTCACTGGAAATCAGAAACAGCGTGAGGTCTTTTCAAAAATGTTATTAGGGGCTGTCTCTTAGAAGTGTAAAGCTTCCGAAGAATGTTTTAGATGGAAACAGAGCAGATTTTGTTAGAATTACGGCAGAATTATTATTAAGTTTAATGATGTTAATAAAATTATGCATTTCTTATTTATAAAAGTTACATATACGAAAAAACAATGGATTTTGACACACACGTCTGAGTCGTTAATAAAACCTCCTGGCTACAGGGATATTCAAATTCAATTGTAGCATTATGGGGGTCTGGACGAATAACTAAGATTATTGTGGTGAATCTGTAAAGCTGAGTTAAAATTTATATCATTTGCTCTTGGAACAGCTCTAAATATATTTCCAATTTTGGGACTATCTGATGTAGTAGACTTAACAACAATGCAATTTTATTCGTTATACCGAACTACATTTTTCAAAATTAAATTCAAACAATTCTGGAAAGACAAAGCGCCCGAGGTATTAGAGAAAGTTCTAGGCCTAAGATTATATTAAATTTACTCACCATGCAAATCTATAATAAATATCTCAAAATATTTATCCCAGAGATTTCTCAGAATATTTATCATGCGACCCAATCAATTCGATATATTTACGTAAGTATAAATCAGTATAAAAATGTGAGAAAAACTTAATTTCGGTAAAGATAATACCAAAATATGTTGACTCTTTTAATGCAACATGTAATAAATTAATATACAAATATAAGTGTCTTTTTACGAATGAGTGCGTTTTGAGTAATCTAAAAAAATTAAAATGGATAATTTACTCTTAACTTCCGTATTTTTCGAGAAAAGTTCTGATAAATAAACTTTAATTAATATTGTTTTTACTAAAGGTATATTCGTATAAAAACCAAATACCTGATTGAATGGGAAAATTTGCGTTTATTTTTCAAATTTTTCGGGTCTAAACGTTAGAGAACGTATTGCTAATGAAGGAAGACGCCAATGCTCTCTAGCGTCAGGACAATGGGACTGTGTTGAGCGCTTTCTCTCAAGTGGCTCTCTCTAGGAGGTGGTTTGGGAACCTCTAGCGTGTCCCGCCATTTCTGTATACTGTTAATCATTATTCCGCTCTTAAAAATTGTATTTTAAAAATAAAAATTGTATTTTAAAAATAACGTATGTGATGTAATTGACAATATCAATATTTTCAAAAATGTTGATAACAGGCGCATATTTTGAATTCATTTATTGTCGAATATAGCAGTTTTTGTGCAAATACAATTAGGTTTTATGATTGACATACATTACATTTCCTGACAAAAAAAGCATATACAAATTGGGTGTGACCACGTGGGGGGGCAATAGACTAATTTACTCTCCGAAAGCAACCAAAGGACCATCCCATCAATTCCGATCAAAAACCCAGTGGAACGTTTAGTTCTTCTGTGACTCAAGGAAAAAACATGACATGCTAAAAACACTCCCCCCCCAGAAAGATCTATCTATGAAGTAAATTTTATAGAGTCAAAATATTTTAGTCCTCGATTTTGAAGATTGAATGGCGAGATAAGTCATCCTTAATGACGTGATACTATGTTGTCTCATCACTGATTTTACAATGTCATGCATGTTGGACCAATTTTCAGTTTGCGCAGAAGTTTGTGATTGTCCAAGGCATGACATATACCATATGGTACAATCATATGCAGCTGGTACATCAGGTTTACGGAACTCGCCAATTCGATGAGAAAACGGTCTTCATCACATGTCGTGGGCAGAAAGTAATAAAAGATTAATTCATTTTGTGTACTTGTGCATTTTATACAAAATAATAACGTTCAATTTTCTACCTGTACAAAACATGTTTGATAAATATCTGTATATTTTCAGAATTTTTATTTCGAAGTTAAGGATTAACTGCCGAATAGACTAATAATATTCTTAGTCATATCAACTATAGAGATGATGGAATATCACTCGAGCTTCCTCGAGGAGGGTATAGCAGGCGCAAACATGGGTGGAAAGAGATACGCCTCGTGAACACCTCCGTGACATTGGCAATCACGACTCTCCTCGAGGAATCCTCCCACGTGTTCTTCAGCTGAAGTGTTCAACTCCCTATATAAAGAAGACGCGGAGAAAAAAACAGTGAGCCTTCCAATCAAATACTCCATTTACATGTACCGGGTGAATTCTTGTACGTTAAATGGATGAGCATGGATATTGAATTCAGAAAATTAACTAAGTAAACGCCATAAAACGCAAGTTAATTAACACAAAGAAATACAATAGATGGATCATCCAAGGGATAAGAATTTCTTCAAAAAACAAACGCCGTTTATATTATCTTTAAAAACGCTATAATCAACCACCCGAATTCCATAATTATTTTCGTAAATATAAGACTATTCTTCGAAAAGTAGTCTATGCAGCTAAAGTTATGGAAAACGACAGGCAGGTACTAAAATCGAACAACCGGATGAAAACTATGTGGAATATTGTTAAAAATTACACGTCAACTTCTGAAAATCGCGAAGAAAATATTTCTCTACTAAACGATGGCAAAATCTTATCAAATCTTCAGGAAATCTCAAATTTGTTTCAAACTTACTTCTCAGAAGTAGGTAAAATAACGAACTCAATATATCCAAATCAATGTCTTCCAATTATATCCACCCACGCACCCAATTCTATGTTCACTTCCGAAACTAACGCCAGTGAAGTCATGGGAATCATCAGCTC
>NNCF01125959.1:573303-729152 GCA_002313205.1 Laupala kohalensis | reverse complement strand
ATCGGAAGGGGTGTTTCCTAAAATATTTAAGAGAGCTAAAGTGAAACCTTTACACAAGAAAGGAAACAAACTTAATATTGGAAATTACCGACCAATATCTCTACTACCCACTTTCTCGAAAATACTAGAAAAATTGTTCCATAAGCGTCTTCTAGATTTTTTATCCAAAAATAATATTCTCTCTGACGATCAACTCGGTTTTAGGAAACCCATTTCCACTACAAGCGCCATATTTTCTTTCTTAAACGATGTTACCACATCTCTTGACCGTGGAGAAAATCCTCAGGGTGTTTTTCTTCACTTATCCAAAGCATTCGATGTCATCGATCACAAAACTCTCCTTTCCAAATTGCATTCTTTAGGCATTCGTGGACTTTCACATCAATGGGTAACTTCTTATTTAAAGGATAGATATCAACAGGTAGAAATATCCTGTACAAAATTAAAATACTTGAGCGTTGTCTTTCAGAAACAAAGCCACTTACTTGTGGAGTACCACAAGGTTCAATTATCTGCCCTATACACTTTTTATTGTATGTGAACGACTTGTCATCCTCCACATCAGATTGCAAAATGGTTCTTTTTGCTGATGACACTAACTTACTATGTAAACACGCCAACGTTCAAAAAGTTTTGTCTAACTTTTCGACTTGGTTCCATGCAAATCGTCTCATTGTAAACACTGACAAAACAGTGTCAATGTCATTTCACACAGTAAAAGAATTCATTGATTTTAATAAAAGATAAATCCGTCTTGTACTTTTTCACGCCTTTGCTGTAGTACTTTTTAAATAACTTATAACAATTTCAAAAACTATTTTCTTGCATGATTGTTGTGTCTTATGATTCATATTAATTTAGTTCTATGTATACTCAATTTTGGCACGGTTGTGTACATTAAATTTGTAATCCCATCCTGGCCCGGGTTTTTCTACGGTTTTCCTTCGGGTAGAGGTGGATTTCTTATATATGTTCTCTAGGCTTGTCTAGGGGCATGTTTATTGTAATAATATATCGTGAATTTAGTGTTATTCCAATTCTTTTGATTTTTAAACACTATACTCAGAATAATCTATAGTTCGATAATAATTTGTACATGTAAACTCTTTGCGTTAAATTACAAACATATTGACATTTTATCAGTATTATAACTCGTAGCTAACTTTTATCTTATCTAGGAATTTTTGCTGAAATTTTGAATCCGCCTCTGCCTTAGGGCCCTTGATCGGAATTGATGGGATGGTCCCTTGTTTACTTCCGGAGAGTAAAATTAGTTTACTGTCCTCCACGTGGTCATACGCAGTTTATACTGTTTTTTGACAATAAATTTATTATTAGCTAATCAAAGTTTTTCAGATGAAATTTGTATAGCTTATATTTGTAGAATTCTGAACATATGTAAATGGAGGCAGCACACACACTTGAACTATCGCTTTTAATGACCACCCTATATGACACCGATGTACCAACCTGCGAATGGCGCGTTTCAATTATTGAAGGAAGAAGCAGTGATTCGATTACATTAACGATGTTATAACAAATCAAAAAGCGAGTTAGTAGTAGTTTTGGTAGTTGTTCAACTCAAAAATATCGATTTCTGTTCTAAAACTCCAACCGATTATCCTGGGATCCATTTTTTTGAAATGTGTATTGGTAGCCAGCTAACTATGATTATTTATCACTTTCATAAATAAATTGTTGTTAGTAAATACTTGTGTTATCGTTCATTGAATGGATAGGAAGAGTATTGTAGAAATTGAGGAAAATAATGTCATGTTCAATACTGACTATTAGTTGCTTGTTCATTGTTTGTGAATTGAGAGATGAGAGAAAAAAAGATTTTGAATTTGTACTACGTAAGAAATATTTATCGCTTAAATTTAAATATTATAATTTTTATGTATTATTATTTCGGCCAGTTTCAGATCTCTGTCTGAAAATTTAATTATAATACATTTCTTACTGTCATATCTGTAAAAAAAACAACATATATTATTGGATTTTTGAATCCTTTAGTTATCACCAACCTAAGTTGTTTTTATAGTATTGGAAAGTGAGAGACTCTTAAGAAATTGTCGTGAAATTTATTTCAGTTTTTTACGATCTGAAAAAGAATATCAAAAATTCAGTATCGAAGTGTGTAGTGAAATATAAAATATTTTTAACCAATCCTACAATCTTTTCGGATATAATCATTCATTATTTTTAAATTCAAGAGACCTAGGAGAAAAAGGAAAACGTTATATGTTGTGGAGTTTATCGAATATGATCATCAAGGAAGGAATGTGTGTGTGTTAGAAATGTAAAACATACATGACCGTAAAAGTACGAGAAACGTAACTTTCAACTTTCCCCTGCATTTGGCATTTGTTTAAATTGGTGGAAAGTATTTGTCGTATCACGTGGTCTCCGGTGAAACTGACATATGAAACTAATGAACAACCCAACGTTAACGAAAAGAACAGCATTGGTGATATATTCTCCAAAATATTCGAATAACTTTATTTTGTGAAAAATTTCAATTTGTTGTTTGAGGTAACTTCTATTAAAATTTAATGATCTGACGTATTATGATGATAGAAAATTGTTTTTCGTGGATTATTTTATTTATGTACTTCTTTATTATTGTCAATTTATATAAAGGAATCGACAATAATGTTATTTGGAGAGTAATTGCATTTACAGGTTTGTGTGACAATACATCCTCATTTTCGTATTAATTCTTTATTTTTATTTATCTCAGTCTTCTACACCGAATTAGAACGAAGGGTAAACTGAATAATTACAGAAATTCACGAGCAAAGTCCGACAGTGTTCGATGAGTAAAATAAAAAATTCAAGGATATAAATGTGCAAAAACTCTGTTTTTATGATATCTTTGCGATCTTTGTAACTCATAAAACTATTGTCGAAAATCCAATTAATAAATATTACTTGCATTATTCATTTCAATTAACATACATTTTATTTTGCTGTTCTCTAACCGTAACTTCCTCCTCTTTCCTTATATAAAATGTCCTCTTCGATATACTTAATTTTATGAACAATGTGTTTTTATTGAATGCATTCTGTTTTATCGAACTCTCTTTCAGATATATCCACGCTTTGCGTCGGAAATTACTATTTTCTTCTGGAACAATTGTACTCCTCTCTTCTTGAATTAACGGACATGCAGAACTCTTCGTACTGGTGAGTAGCAAAGAACAAATGAATGTTCCACGCTGTATATTGTTGGTTGTAATGCGTCGTATCTTCTCTCATCATGATTCCAATACGTGAAGAAATCTGTGAACACTTCGCCTCGTTCCGCACTCATTGTTCATTTAATATCTCATTCATTCGAAGAATTTCTGTGGAGTCGGGGTAAAATATTTGATTAACAGTTGTTTATTTTTGTTTCCAAAGCTAGGTTACTGGAAGAAACTCAATTAATCATACACTAATCTCAATATTATATCGTTTTCATGTCTTATTAGTTTTGATCTGAGTTGTTTTAATGAGACTTAATACTCAATAAGAGTCTTAATTTAATGATTCAACGCTCAAAGTCATACAATTCAATTGATCTTTTTACTATATTTTCCTTTCTCTGTTTTGTTATCCTTTTTTTGTGAATACCGTGCATTCTCTCACCGGGATCTTGAACTGATTGTGACAACATATATTATTCACATTACGTACGTTTGCTGAGTTATTTGCTGAAGTGCCTTAATTTACATAAACACATTATTTAACAAATAACATTTTTCTCGCGGTAGTGAAACGTCATATTAACGCACCATAATGACAAATAAAATTCTTAATGATTTTAATTGCTTACATTATAATACATGTAAAAAGCACCAATGAATCAAACGGAGAGAGCTGTTTTGATTTCAGTTTTTTTAACTGATGAGATTTGTGCGTGGCACTTGTCAAAACATTCTTCCGAAAGATGTATTTATAGTCCGAATACAACTGGAATAGGATTGAAATTGTGGAGAGGTCGGTTGTTGTTTATGCAAGCGGTGAAAGTCCCATTCTACTCCTCACCTCGTCAGTTACGCAGAATCCTATTTCAGTTTCATTTGAACTATGGGTGGAGAAGATACCTCATGTCCCAAACTCATATATTGATACTAAGTAAAGAAGAAAATTACTACCACATAGAAATCGGAATTACAGCGTAAGTGAAGTACGAAGAGTGGGATAAAAAATGTCTCACCTGGGGGCGTAGTGCGGATGATGGCATGAAAGCCACGCTTGCCATCCACCTCGTAATCTACATGACGCACACTGCCATCAGGTTCTACGAGACTGTAAGCGCCCTTCACGTATTCTCCCAATCGATGCTCCCAGCGCTGACTCACCACGCCCGAAGACGGATCGTCAACGGCGTACCTGTACTCGTAGCGCACCTGCAAACATTGAAACTCATTGAAATTTAACTCTGGAATAGACGTGCTCTATATTCTTCACTGAGCGTGTGCACTTCAGTCATTTCCAAAGATAAAAATGTAGACTTTCTAAGGTTTAATTTTTTATTATTATTCCTAACGTGTGAGTGACTGAGATTCTATAAGATTAAAATAACTTAACACTCCAGTGGACGCAGTTTTTACAGTCTCGCAAGTGGGCGTGAGTGCGGCCAGCGTAGAACTAAATCTTATTCCGATTTCCTAAATAAAAATAAGGGGTTTATAATTATAAATAGTTGTATAACCCAAACTAAAATATTATGTATATTGTATTCAAGTGACTTTCATCACGAATTTTGATAAAACAATCAAGTGACATAGAATTAGTAAATAATTTTGAAAACGGATTGTGAAACATACAAAAATTTAACTATCAAACTTATTAGGAACGATGAATAGTTGCTAAACAATTGAACAAGTTACATGTAAAGGTTTGTTTATTCTATTTACAATAAAATCAAATTTATAGGGGACTTAGTAACCTAATTTAGCAACAAAAATCAGCTTAGGATTGAGATGAAAAGAAACAAAATTGTCATTTGGTCCATTATATTATAAAGCAGTTCAAAAAAATAATATCTTACAGTTCATAACTTAAAAACATTAACTTCTTTATTGGTACAAAACTGAAAATAGTAATAAACACAAAGTAAACTCATTTATTACAAATGTAATACAAAAATTAGTTAAATTGATAAGAAAAGTGCGATAATGATGAACAAATAGAGAAATAATGTGTGAATAATACTTACATGGCAAAAAGTGCGTTGCAAGTACATAACAGTAGAATCATACAAATTTGAGTAGACGCATGCTGCACTCAGTTGGCATTACTCGCGACTAATTTTTCATAGGGTTATAGACAACTAATATTAAAGGGCTAAGGGATTAGCATGCTTGTGCACCACCAAGTCAGACCGGACTCAATTCCGGTGAGACCTGAAAAAATTTCATTTCAATATCCCAGTTCATATATGTTCCCTGTGACTATAGATAAAGGAACCCTCCTTTCTCTATCCACCTCCTACTACTCCTAGTATCACAAACTCTTACTATCACTAACTACTCCTAATACCTCCACGTGGGCTAATTTTGTTGGTAAATCCAGCTAACCGGACTAACAGTAGCCCTTACCACCCACTTCCTACCTCCTATTTGCCCAAGTAGATAAGATTCAATAGTACGCTACATTTCCCATTTACAAATACTACTATATAATAAACATTGAAGGAAAAAAAGTCGCTTACTTGGCGCTTTGTAACGATGATATAGCTATTAAAAAAGCATAATTAGGTGAACAGTCCACAAAGTTCCCAGAATTATCCCAATTGTAGGTTCAACACGTTCGATGCACTCAGTGCAGCGGCGCGCTCATCGGAGGATTAGGTTAGAATTCATTAGTGTGATGACTATTTTCATTTCTGTCCATACTATTCACTGATAATTCTTCCATTACCGATCCCTAGGTTTCACCGGTTTGCCTGGTCGAACACTGGCAATTGTAGCAAGTCTAAATAGAATTTATCTTCCATTTTGCTCCACAAGACATTCAGAAAATATTCACACATTGTATCTCTTCATTGGATTACCTAATATTCGCATTTTATTATATTTATAAAAGGTAATCTCTGAAAGAAACCATGCCAAATCACTTTATCATTCTACAACACAATAATTATTACCGTGAACCGTAATGTAACAACAGTGAAGTCCAATCGTCTTCGGGAGTTCCCGCCTCACTTCGTGTGAGGGTCCTCTTTTGGATCTGTGACCCCGATATGTGGGTACCTCCTGTCTGGTAGTATTCCCACCCTGTACGGAGAATCAAGTGAAATTATTATTCCACATTTGTCTGATATTATCAAAAATTATTTTTTTCTTTTATCTGTGTATTTATTGTTTGTATATCTGTACTATTTCTCCTGTAGATATTATTTGTTTTTTACTTTCGGAAACTTTGTGTCTTTCTTCTTTTTTTCCTTTTTTTTTGACAAACTGGAGTAAACTACACATGAATAAATTACAATTAAAATTTAATTTACGGAATTTCTTAAAAATTGTTGGATCCGTTTACGTGGATAAAATTTACGTTTTTTTAGTATAATTTTTAACATGCTATTGTTTTCTCGAGAACAGTCGAAATACATTAAATTATTGCTCGCTTCATACGATTCGCGAATCCAAGAATTTGACCTGCTCTCTACTAGTTAAAACTGAACTAGGAGAGACAAGATAAACCACGACCTACTTGATCATACTACTGAATATTGTATGTATACGATCCTCCCATATCCCGAATAATCGCAATATAATCATGCCCACGATTTGGGGATGTCTGTAGCGCTTTCCTGGGGAGGCCGGTCGGAAACCGAATCATGTCGCGGGAAGTTTGGTTCTGGCGCCATAGAAATAATACGGCAAGGGCATAGATGGATTAACCGTTTCGTTCACCCCAAGGAACGAGTCGTTCTTCGTTCATGATATCATTGTTAACTCACTTATCATGAAATCATTGTTAAATCTATGGCCGTGTAATAGTGAAGACTACACAGCTATTTTGCGTTTATTATGAGGTAATATAATAGTTCAAATTTTCGGCATAGATATCCTTAAATCTCTGCATGATTTCAAAATCGGTAACGGAAGGTATTGTACACACAAAACTCAGTACTAGTAAAATTAGTGTTATTTGCCTCTAACATTACAAACTTATTAAATTATAAAATTGTACAACCTTTATAGAGACATTGCTGCATTCCAGTTTCAATCAGTATTTTGGTCTAAATCCGATGTATAAATATACATAAAAAATGAAGTATACTTGTAACTAGTCATGAATGAAATTGTATAATCATGTCACATCAGAGAAAAACAAACCAGTTACAAAATTATCATAAAATTCATAAATAGATACCCCATATTTCTCTGTGTCCTCACGTAAATAAAAATTGTACATTGTGGTTTTATATGTATCATCTTGGATTTGTAGCGGTAATAATGGTTACTTTCCCCGTCCTGATATTTTCACATACCATCGAATGCTCCTCGTCTAAGCAGTGATTTGTTATGGTACTGAGTTCTGCTGCATTAATGGTGTTATCGCATTCTTCTTTCCTGTCCCCTTTGTGTATACCCTTTGTATTTTTTTCTTAAAAAATCTTAAAATTTTATAATTTAATATCAAGTTGGTCGTTGAATAACTGCTTGGTATGTAATCCTTCAACTGTACAATGGGGAATGCAATGTTAACACATTGAAATATTATAAATCGAAGGGAATTTGGCGTAGAAGTTTTATAACTTCGTATAAACACGTGCTGAACCACGGAGTCGAGAATAGGATTATTCGTACGCTATGGGATTATACTTTTAATTCTTGTTTTGAAATTAAATTAAAGTTTCATATTCCCTCATCAATCTTCTTAATACGAGGAATTGATATCCTGCACTCTCCAATTCAGTTATGGTTTTAAATATACTACTTACGTATTATAAGATTAGTTTTATTTTCCTATTGCAAAAAAAGTTGCTAAATCTTGGTGCCACACGTTTTGTGACCTATTAAAAGTGAATTATAGTACGTCAAAAATCATTCCTAATAGGAGATTATTAGTCACGAAACTGTTTGTATTATGAAAACAAGCTGAATATTTTTCGCATGTAAACAAGATTTGGGTGTCTAAAAAAATAAGTTCTATTTAAATGTACGAAAGTTATTCTGAGAATACTCTTTGTCAAATTTCACCCATTTTTTTCTCGGAGCATTTAAAAATAGTATATGCCGTCATATAGTTATTTTCGCTCGAATTCATTTTTTCTATCCATGCCCTTTTTAGCACGCGATTGAACGAAAGAAAAAAAATTTCTCTCAGTTTTGGTGAACATGGGTTTGGCGATGTATTTTCTCCAATGCCAATATATGACGTATATACCAATGGTCTTAATATTAATACTAATTACATGAGAGCTTATTTTTAAACTTAAGTTGCAAAACTGATTTATTTATAAAACTGAAATAATTCTTATTACTGTAGCAAATAGCGAAGAATCATTGACTTTCCACGGATATTAACTCTGATCCATAGAATCTAGAAATCGTGATGTGCGTGCTATTATTATTTTCTATATCCTCACGACCTCGCCTGTTGTGTTATTCTCTTTTTACCTACGATTTTGCAATTTCATATTATTTCATATCAGAAATAATTGTTTCGTCAAGCCTGAGAATAATAAATTAAAGTACGTTTTCGGATGTGATTAGAACAAAAACAAGGGGTGAATAATAAGGATACAAAATTGAATTGATAGTCATGAAAACCCGATTATCCTCGCATAATATTAGATTTATCTTTTTCGTATTACATGATTATACTAGGAAGCTGGTACATTAGTATACGCATGAACTTTTCGTACTACTTCATAGATTTTGATGTAGGTAGTTTGTGTAAAAGCAAATAACACATTCACGCTTAACCCATTGGAATGAGTTCCAGTTTCTCTGAAGCACCTGATTTGTATTCAATTCAAATTGTATTGCATGTATAAGAAAATAATATTCATCTTAAAATATGATAACAAATACTTAATAGTAATTTAAAAATAACTTATAAACATTTTTATAATTAACCTGAAACGTACAAATTGATAATTTATTATGATGTGGTAAATTGTATTATTCTTTCTCTAACATTCTAAACAATATTTCTCATCGTCGACACTGTCTTTTTATAATCATTTACTGGTTTGAACTCTAATGCTTCAATTTTGAGCAACAACGGTCGGTATTGATGCAAATAAAACAATTTTTATAAAACACCAGTTTCTGAAAATTTAGACTGGGGTTCTGATAAAATGTTAGAAGATGTATAAATGTATCGAATCAAATTTGATTTAAATTTTCAGCAGAAATTTTATTTCTGTTTGCAACTATCAAACAAGGCTCCCATCTGGGTTACGTACTGGATATTATGTTGTTCGTGAAAACGATAGTGTCTTCTTTGTTAAGTTAAATCTCAGAGGTCAACTGAAGCAATGAGAATTTTGTTTTCAGGATTATTACGTTCATGTATATATACATAATGAGAATATATGACCCACAATTAACTGTAAGAAAATTCCTTATTCTTGGGAATACCACAAAACAAATTTTGAAAAGGTTTCTACCGTTAAAAGACGGTAGGTGTGTGGTGGAATAACTTAAAACTTCCCTGGCTAGTAAACAGCAATGCACCCTAACATTTGACCTAAGTCTGCCTTTGGAAGAACACGTTCAAAAACAGTCTACCTGCTAGTTTCGCAGAGGAAAATATGAACGCATTTCTAGTAAATCCATCGAACTCAAGACCGCAAAAGTCAAGAGGTGTGTTTCGTTATTGGTCACAGCGATGCTTGGTGGGCAAAACTAATCAGAAGCGCCAACGGAGTGGGTTGTTAAAAGGAGGGCGTTCTCAGGCGCCACATTAGATTCGCTCATTGATTAGTCATGTCCAATAATAATGATGTAGAATTTCTAGTCCAACTAACATTTCATGTTAAAGCATACCAGCTTTCCACAGCGAATCTTTCGTTACACCTAGAAAAAAGCTTCAGGTTTGAGAAAAAAGGAACAAATGGGGCATTTGCGCTACTTCTACTCAGAGAGAGGTCGTTTCTTCTTGATCTGATTATGATATTTCACTTCATGCCAAAATATTGCCTAGTAATGTAATTATTTCATCGGTTTTATATCGGTTTCATCATCTAAATTTTTGATAACTATTGACACCTATCTTGATCCTATAGGCACCACAATAAAGATACTCACATACAAAAAATGTTAGATATTTCTTTTCCAAACTGTTAACAACATAAAGAATATTTAAAGCAAATGAAACAGTTTTACTATAATGTATTCCTATTCGAAATAGATAACCTCAACTATCTCATAAAATGGAAGTTAAAATCAAATGAGTTGTCGCTATAAAGCCAGTCGAATTATTAATTGGATTTATGTAAACACATTTTTAAATCGAAGTTTTGACATTTCAAGTAATTGGAGAATAGGAAAAAGCTGTGAGCGCAAGATTTTTATATCTATCTATGTATGTTGGTTACCTGTATTATAGTTTAACATTCTACTAATGCATCATCATTGTTTTGTATTCTTAAGTCTGTAAATAATTGTAAACAATGATTAAATATTCGTCTAAATAACTCATCCACTCTATCGATTTGAGCCATTCCGGACACTAATAAATATCTTTTACTTCTTGCAATGAACATCAATCTGTCAGCATCAGACCAATTCCTCCACTAATAAATAAGTAAATCGAGGTTCTCAAGTACCTGTTTTTCGAGACCGGGTACCCCATTGGCTCCAGAGGAAGGCGCGTTTCTTGGGTCTGCTCGCGCAAGGCCATTTGCCATAGCGCTGAATATCTGCAACGAAGACAAAACAAGTGTCATTCACGATAAAATATTCGGAATTTAAGCTTTTATGTAATTAAAAATATATCATATAACTAACCTCAAATTTAGAACAAAATGAAGCGTTTATAATGGTGATAGATGATTGAAGCTTTGATTCTAAGTTAGAACTTAATAAATTGAAATAAATAATGCAACACTAACGACCTTTTATGGACGAACAGTATATATTTTCTGATAAAAACTCACAAAGTTTCGACTTTCGATTGAAGTCGTCGTCAGGTGGTTCAAATTATAACCAGAAACATAACAGAACAATTGAACATGATATTTAATATACATACAAAATATGTTTACAAAAAAGCAGAAATTATACAAACATGTTATAATATTGTATAGTATATACCAAATAGCTTTTGTATGTGCGTAAATTCAAACTCCCGTGTGTATTTTTTATAAATATAATTTCTTATATGCAACTGTCGTGTAGTCGCCTCACGACTCAACGTTTGTAATAATTAACTTCTTTGTCCGATATTAATGTATTGTATCGTAATAATCCATCAAGTGGTCATTATAAATGCAATGTGAGGTTACTACACTTTGGTAATTGTAGTAGAATTTGTATTAGAACTTAATACTTGATAAAGTGGTATGAGGAAAGATAGTATTCATGGAAGTATTATTCAAGTATTATTTATATTTCTCTTCCTTGCCTACATGCATTCTAATCGTATAATATGAATCTGTCGAACGAACCTAGTGAAGCCCTTCTGAAGCGCTGTCGTAAATGTAATATTTATTTACTCTATTTATTTTTTAAACAAGAAAACTTTACAAAGAAAAATCCTACCGAGTTAAATAAATTACATGTACGCAGATCTCGTACAAAAGAACTTACGTACTAGAACTTACTAACAAGAAAAACACACTAACAGTGATCCTATAGTATGTACATTGTTACTCATATAATCATAGACAATTGTATCGCTGAAGACTTGTAGCTAGTTTAAACAGACAAAAGCTGTGTTTTAACAATTATACACATTTAAACTAGTAACAAAAACACACAAATAATATATTCAAATATCTAAACATTGGTTCTAATCAATTTCTTTAATTTTTTTATTTATAGTTACTTTCTTATAAGTTAAACTTTTTAGATCAAAAAGTTTCTTATAAGTTAAAATATGATCAAAACATTTTAATTCGGTGTCCTAGAGATAGATTCAATATTGTTAACAGTTATATTTTTAAAAATTTATTTAGTAACATTGATCGAAGATATTTTGTTCAGAATATACCAGTATAAAATATGATGGAGTAAATAGATTACAATCGCAAGTTACTAAAAACTAAGTCAATTAGTTACATTTACAAATCTTTACAAACAATTTTAGGTGTCAGTATTTAGAAAGTGAGAGTCCATTGTTTACAATGTTCGATGAAATGTTTACAGTGGACAAAAAACTCTTAAATCTTATTCGCCTTTTGTCTGCGACACATTTTTAATGAATGTTCAACTCAAGAAACCGTTTCTGACTCAATACAATAATTAGAGTGTCCAAAAAGTAATGCATGGACATATCCCTCTGTATAGCGTGAAAATGATTCATTTCATTAATCCGTTTGAAACCTTAACAACCACTTTTCTTGTTATCAAGAGTCTAAATGTCACTAAATGATCCCGTGACCTTTAAATGGGGGAAAATTATTCAGGTAAGGAATTTAATACGCCATTACAATACCTGAGCGTCCTATTGTATCGAGGAGATCGCAGAAAAAGCGACCTCGACCGTGACCCACGAGTGCGTCACAGCCGCCTCCATTGCCTCTGTGACCGCTCTGCCAACGATGACCTTCTGAACAGACGATAATCCCTCCANGGGGGGGGGGGGGGGGGGAATTGCCTCAGGTCCCGGATCGAATGATGATACATGATTAACACGCTCTTGCTCATCACCAGGTCATCCTGGGTTTAATTCCCGTTGGGGTCAGAAAAAAATTATAGCTTTTCACAATAATATCCCTGTTCATATAGCTGTAACTACTGAAAAGCGAACTCACCTTCCTCCATCCACCTCCTTTTAGTATCAATGACTCTAACTATTAGTAACTATATTATGTGTGTGTGTCTGTATGCTATTTTAGCAAAACAAGAATTTTTCAATCATTTACATACTGATGGTAACAATACCTCAATCTCTTAACATTTGTTTTAGCTTTATTTTATTAATTTAAGTTCATTCAAGAAGATTTCAAGAAAACGTAAAAAGTGATAAAAATGTCACATTTTTAGGTGCTGAGTCCATCCAAAACCACTTATATGGACGTGTGAGTGATGATGGCCCAGATAGTATATGACCCTAATATGCTACACATACTGCAATGTCCTTCTACTCTATTGCGCCGCGTAGAATTGATCACGGAAATTGTTTTCCCAGCGCTGCCACCAACTCCTCACGACGAAAAGCTACAAAAGGAGTGAATACCCCACAACTCCTTCGTCCACCGATAGATCTACTAAGAAATCCGCTGGTTGTTCTGGGTTAAAAGGGGAGTTCTCCTTTGAAATTCGAAATGCTGTACTTACAAATACGAATACATCCGGACAAATACAAGAGTTTGTTATAATACTTTATTCTCTTTGCGTTTTTTTAAATTTCTTGCCATGGTGTGGGTAGAAATGTGGTTCAATATTCAGCTCTAAAAGCATAAATTGCTCTTAGATTTGTAGTAGTTCAAAATCTGACCATTCAGAAAACAGCAAGAACAGCGAATATTCGAAAAACCCAAAATGACGTACAAGTATATTTTTAACATTACTGAAATGTTTAACATAACTTTTCTCTCTCTATTCCTTCAATACTTTTATCCATTTTTTGTCATATAGATCTATTTTAAGCAGTTGCTTGACGTTAATAGTTCTATATTTCCTTGTACGAAGGTAAGCGTAAAGTCATTTGTTAATTATTTCACGTAGAGATGATTAACATCCGAATACTTAGAATTCATTTTTAGATTGCTAACAATCGTCTGTAATACGCATTTCATAATCATTTATTTGTATCTTTCTTCTAGAGAAAGATTCTGAGGGTCACTTTCGGTCCAAGTAATGTATTTTAATTTATCTTGCATCGATTTTATTTGTGTATAACGATTCTAACATTATCTTAAGTGGAATACAATAACTATACGGACGAATAAGCGTAAAAATATTAGTATTCAAATGTTACGACCACAGAATTCTTTTCAATTTCATCAGCAGCAAATCTTATGGAAATCCCAAGAAGTCTCATACTTGCCCATCGGAGCGAAAGCTCTTTATAAACAGCAGTGCCGTAACTGTACTCTACAGTCATTAAGTATTCACATTTGCAAAGGGAAGAGCAAATATATTGGATATAATGTCTACACCTCAAACGTAACCACATGCATTGCTGGCCAAGTTTATATTGCAATTTTGGTTTGTAGCGTAGTAATATTTCAGAACATGAGAGATTATTTGAATGTTCCTTTCATTTACCTTTCAATTGTGGTTAGCAAAACCGTTAAATAAACGTGAAAAAGTATTTTCTCAGCATCTCTGCGACAATTGGGGCTTTGTTCCTTTATTCTGCGATCCATATTGTTACTTATCCTTCGTATCTATCTCAAAATGGAGAAGTTAGTAATCGGAGGGTGTTAAGAGTGTTCTATCACCATTGTGATCTACTTGGTGGTTAGCTCAAATGAATGATATTGCATGAGGGGTAATTTCATGGTCGAGTTGTTGCACCGTGAAAGACGGAAGTGAAGCTTGTAAATCTCGCTGAAAGATCCTATTGGCTTTGAACTGCTTGAGCGATGTCTAAAAAAATTAACCTTAAAATAACATAGAATTAACACTGATTTTAAATTTCCTGCAATATTTTTAGATTAAAAATTCAAGTGATTTTTCGTAAGAGTGAATTTAATCTTTAAGATGTTGTGTTGTAAGATTTGTTTCGCCAGCTTCTAAGGAACCTTTCGACTTGTGGGTTGTAGATTTATTGAAGTTGATTGGATATGAGGAACTTCTGGAGGTTTGGTAGTGTTTTATTCATCGATATCTTCCGGATATTATATGGTCGTTCAACCATTTATTGCGCAATATATTTTATATACCAGTGCTCGATACATTTGATTTAGTACCAAGTACGTAAGATTTCAGGTTTCTTTTGCACGCTAGTTTTCATTTTGACGCAGTATTCAATGCAAACAAGAAAAAGTGTGTGTTAAGCAGTGCATGACATGAGTTATATTATTTTTTCATGGCATGAATGAAGCAATTAGAGAGGTCTAATAAAATAAGATTCTACGTTAATCCTCTCAAAATTTGAACGTTTGGGTGAAGAATTTCAATGTAGGCAATTATTGCAACTTATCCAAAGAAAATGACTGAAGCACACGAGAAATAAAACTTGGGAATTCTATTTCTTGTTTTCTCGTTACGTCGTTTACCATGTTGGTGATTCTCCAAGTGTGTTCGGTGAAGTTGGCAAAAAAACGAAGTTGCGCAACATTGCTGATGAATTACAGAATAGTGAATGAATATTTACAGTCTTTCGCCTGTCATCAAGTGATGTTTGGCAGTTAATTTGGGGCCTTTGAGAGAACAAATGTGCATCACAGCAGGGTACTTTGAAGAATGTTAATGAATAATGGTTTATTTACTTGTTTCTGAACAATGATATGTCTTATTGCTTCATATATTTGTCACACTTGCCATAGAAATTTCTTCAAGTTTTGTTTCGCACAAAATGAGGCGGAGCAAATCGCCCCTTATATCAATATGTAAGCACTCGGAAACTGCCATTGAATAATTGTTTTCTCACCTAATCTAATTTTTTGTTATCATGTCTGTACGTACCTAAAAAAGATTTCGCACTTTCTCCGGTCACTAAGCAAATTGAACAATGACCGGTCGTTACACAATATTTTTCTTAGATCCGTTGTGTAATTTCACACAAGGTCCAGTCAATATAAGCAGAAGAGGAGATTGAAGGATTGTTTTCTTCTTTCGAGCTTGTGTTTGTGCTTGACTGTGTTTGTGCTTGAATTGCTCAACGCGGAAGCTCTCAAAGATGAACTATTTTCATTTCGTCCCAGAGACTGAACCTCTCAATAACACGGATTTCTTCACCTTGCGTCTCTCACAGTCACCGCTCTTGCAGTTTGAAGTGTTCCTCTATGTGCGTGTTGAGCGAATATAATTACTCCGTGCATGCGAATGGGGTACTCTCCTTGGAGCGGTCAATAAGTATTATTTAATTAGATGGAACGATATGAACCCGTGCTCTATGATATTGTGTTGATCGATATATTATTACTAATTACAAATTTTAGTTCAACGCAAGAAATGATCTTGTTCTATATTTTGAAAAGATAGTTCATACTGACACATCTGTTTCAAGTAAATACGACCTTCTATTGCAGACAATTTATTCTTCACTCTTCTTAAATGTGCATATCACCGACACTTGTCAAAGATTTAATACTCTAAAAACTGTAACATTACAGACAATATTAAAACATGTACATGAAAACACAGCGTTTCGTCTCATGTGTTCACACACACAATCACAATCAATCACATGTGTTAGCGGCGTCTTGCTGCGAAAATTAGTAATTCATTTCAAACAACTGATTTTTGAGTATGTTAGTGACATGTTAACTGTAAGTTGCAGAGTTCTTGAGTCTTGTTAGAATGAATAATCTGTCCGGTTTCCTCTATCCATTTCCCTTCCTTTCTCTCACCTCCCTTCCAACACTTTCTGCTGAGGACACTCGGTTGCCATCTCTTGAAATTTGCTCGAAATAACTTGATTTTTAAAGTCTCTGACTACAAATGGAGTGTTACAAACTCCTCTCGAACGAACGCGCTGATACTGATGGGTCTGAGACCGTGCTTGTCACTTCTTCTTTATCGTAATTGGTCCTCATTACGACAGCGAGGGTAACTGTTCTAGTTTAAATACAACTGATATCTTATGACCGAAGTGTTGAGAGAAGTCATTTTTCATCGGCGAGGGAACTTATTCACTTTGAGGTAAATTTTTTTGCTAAAAAATATAATGTACAGAAATACAAACAATTATGTGCGTTAGCCATAATCGTGCCATTCTAATTATTTTTTCTTCTGGAAGTACTAACATATTTACTAAGCATGTATGTGGCGTATGTTGAAGTGGATAAGTCCATCAATTGTGAAAAAGGAAAACAACGATATTCGAAGCAGTGACTAGTATTCCATCTATTTCATGTACTTTCCTATTTACAAGAGTTTCAGTCCCATAGAATAGGGGTAAGAGAAGTGATAAGTGCATTAGGAAAGTAGTGTCTCTTATAATTTAAATAAAATGAATTAACCTCTTCATGTCTCGACTTCTTCATATGAATGTGAAGAATTTAAGCCATGTGTGGATAGCTTTTTATCAATAAATGGTGTAGGCTAGGAAAGGTCTGTTGAGGAATTTAGCTTTATCATAATTATAGTTGACATTTTTACTTAATAACCTACAATAATGCGTATGTATTAAGAGAGCTCATTCAAAACATTTCATTTAACAGTCTTAAGGTTCAAAACATTTAATTTAACATTATACAGATATTTTCAGGTTAATTAGTTTTGATCATCTTCAGAAAAACTGAAACTGAATATTGGGGAAATACTAGCGGTGACTATTTTATGTACATAGATGAGGTTCTTTTTCTTCTGAGTGTGCCATTTTTATGACTACCATGCGATTCATGTCCTCATAATAAATTATGTGGCAAAAAGGAGAGTTCATATACAAGGAACTACATGAGTACGTTAGTAGAATAAGCTAGTAGCTTCTGTGTCTCGCATAAAAGTAAACAATATGCTTTCTTTAAAATAAACAATATTTTTCTCCAGAAATGGTCGAAATTCGTGGGTTTTGGTTGTTTTAATGTTAAATATATTTATTAGTACTAAGGATTAAAGTAAAATATTTTATTTCGATTTGCAATATCAAATATTTTTTTCAATAAACTATACAAAATAATCTATAAAAAAGGGATATGGCAGTGATAAAGATCATATAAGTTTGACTACACCGCATCAAAGGAGCATTGCAGAAACAATATTTTCAAGTCTGGAGGGTAGGCTACGGACTACAGTCTCCGATGGGAAAAATATCTACGGCGTCATAAAAACCGATCGGAATACAAGTCCACAGTACTAGGTGAGATGTCGTAATACTATGTTCCCTGATGTTGTTAACCCACACAGATCGTTCTCCCTTTGGTCACAGCCTGATTCGCAGAGGAACCGCAAACTATGAACCCTCGCTGCCGCTGACCTTTCGTTTGAGGCATTGACACTTAAATGGTTGTCAAGGGGATATTAGCCTAGACGTGCGCTGTCCACCTTATCTTAACCCGAGGGCCATTTTCTGTACACTTTCGATCGATCGGGTCGGCATGAGACGGGGTTTGTCTGACGAATAAAACTCATGAGTCATATTTATTTAGTTAGTTAGATAGCTACAATGTGATATTTTGATTCTCATCGACAACTTTATATTATTTCAAACTGGAAATATTAAATAGCATATTTGTTTATTTTTAACAATATTGTTTAACAATTAGTATTGTAAAAAAGATTTTCATGTTGTTATGTACAACGGGGTAATTCTGCACACAATTCTTTAATTTTCTCTTACCGGACGTGTCACATCAAATAATTATTCTGACAGCATAGATTTACAATATAAAGTTGTTCTCCTCAACATTTAATGAAGAATTTCTTGTAAAACGTAATACAACTCGCGGACCGCAAAGAAGTTTCGTGGGCCGTTAGTTGGACAGCGCTCGCCTAGGACACATGACCTCCGGTCTTATCGATTCATCGATCACTAAACATCATATATAATTTCCGTTTGTAGTCTACATTTAACTGGGGTTCGCAATCCTCCATTATTGAAGAAGGAAGGTGAACTAAAATAAGTGTATGTTTCGAATTGTTTGGCATGCTAATAATCCTTATTCACTCTGCGACGTCTCCAACGAACCACAAATGATGTAGAACTAAATGAGAAATGGTTCCCCATTTCATGGCTTAATAAACGTGGAATGTCTGGTTTTCCTCTTCATTTGACATTCCTGATACAGCCGATTTTTTCGTTTCAACGATTCCCTCGAACAGAGCTCTTCAAAGCACGACTGGCGAATTACCACCGACCTGTGACATTTTATCTGGGACTGACTGAAATCGTTCGGACATGCGCTAATTGATCCTATTTTAAAATGCTTATTGACACGAATAAAAGAAAAACTCAGTCAAGTGTCTGTAACTTCAGTAATTAAGAAGAATTGTCTCACAATCTATTCAATTTTTATTTCACAGGTTTACCCATTATAATAATTAGGTAAAATAATAATAAAATATAATTTATGAGCAAAATAATTGGATTGAACATATTCGATTCATTTTGTCGCTTAATTACATAAAGAAATCGTGGTTTTTATCGCGATTAAATCCCATGTTTAAAGGTTCGACCTTCGATAGTTAGTGAAAATTAATTCTCGTAGGAGGACAGTTATTCAAATGTTTAAATCACGTCCTCACTGATGTATACCATCAGAAAATTCATATTTTCCATGTTACTCAAACCTTCCCCTCCAACGAAGAGGCGTGTGTAGATCTACTGTAAACTCTACGGACACAAAGATGCTCGCAACTTACATAAATTAGCAGAATATTCCAAGAAACATTTGTTTTCTGTCTGTATCAGTTGCAAATTTCTTTAATTTTAAACAAAAAAGATTCCCACAACTTTTGTAAATATTCCCGCTATTCCTGATCATGAATTTCACAATACCATAAATATGAACTGCATCTTGGTGTTCCAGGCTACATGTCCATAACGGTTTTTCTCCGTTTCCTATCTTTAAGATATAATTTAAAGCAACATGACCTGTGGGAAATCGCAACATGCGTCAGTTCAGGTTGATTTGTTTTTTGTCATCTCACTGTTTCACGTTTTGAATGTAAGTCGTCCGACCCTTCTTATTTCTCTATATTTGTCGTACCTCTAGGAAGTATTGTAGGAGAATTTTTCTCGCTTTCGGTGTATTAGCCCGCAGATTTTTACATCAACTATTCATTTTCCGATATTTTCAGTTCGATTGTAAACTGAAAGTTTTACCTCCATTTTAGTTGTACTTAGAGGCGTAAAAATCTGTATTTTCTAGGGTGGGCGTAAGACGCGGACAATAAAATAGACATAATTTTTTTTATGGAAGTAAATAAAGTTATTGTAGCAATATTTTTATCTCACTTCTAGACTGACTACAATTTGTCTTAACATAGTTTACTTGAGTATGGATATGATACAATTCCTTGAGTGTCATAATGAAGTTTTTAATTTTTACGACCTTTCATGAACATTAATATTGTATTTAACAGCATAACCTTTCAGCTAGAATTAAAAGGTTGTTTATCAAAACGCATGGTAGGAAGGACTTCATCTTCAAAATCAAAGATTAAATTTGGTCTATCAACTATGTCTTAAGCATAATATAAGTAGGATAATTAATTTTCCATGTGACAATCATTTAACGGCAGACTTGATGTAACCATTGACGTACGCTAAGTGATTGATTGTCGGCATCAAACAAATTGTGGGCAAAATGCATGTTTGTGGGAAGTAGGCTGANCGTCTCACCGCACCTTCTTACCTGTATTTCTTAAATAGCGCCCCGTCCAACCTTTCGGTACACTTGCCCTTTGATACTGGCATTGTCAGGTACGTTCAACTCACTTATTTATATTTTTATATTTTCATTTAGTTGCAGTTCTTATCTTTTATTCACAACTCTCATTCTCATCTCTCATTCTACATTAATTTATTGCTCTGTTTCCAATACACTTAAAAATTTTATTTTATTTTAATTAACTTCAATCTTTTTTATAATTTTACCAAATTTCAAATAATTTCAAATTTTCATAATTTTAACTAATTTCAAATGTTTATAAACTTAACAAAAATTCTTGTACTTTGCATTCTTACATATTGTTTATATTTTTGTATTTCGTTATATTTAAGAGTGAAGATGTCAGCTAAGTTGGCGAAAGTACTATCTGAATAAATATTTTACTAGTAGACAACACCACATTCTTAAACATGAATACTAGTTTCGCCTCACCGAGATCCAACTATGCAAATTTTAATTTTTGAAATAGGTTCGCCGGATGACCTGTTATTTGTTTGAAAAGCTTGTAAAGACAAAAACAATAAATAGCTCACAATTAATTTTAAAATAAAAACTTAGAACAATTTCATCGGTACGATTCTAATATCCCAATTTTTAAATTTCCGTTTCGTGTATTCGCGAGGATGATTTAGTCTACAGATTGCAGTCAGTAGCCAAACTGTTCACTGCGCATAAGGATCGTCGCACCTTTGCAAGGATTTCGCAAGTTTCCCCCGCACCGTTCACTTCCCTCCCGTCACCATCCCACCTGTTGCATCTTCCCCCTCCCCCGCCTCCACCGTCATCCACGCTGCTCCACCCTCGCAGCCATCGACGCGACGGACTCCTCTCCAAACAGCGATGCCTCAATTTCTGTTCCCGTTTACGCCGCATGAGCGCGCCGGCGCGGCGCCGCCACCGCGCGGCGGAGCTCACGAGAAGTAGGTCAAGGATGGCCGCGGGCGGAGTGAGCAGACGGGCACGCGGCTCAGCGCCACCCTCGCATCTTCAACGCCCACCCACGCACGGGCGAAACACGCTCCTAAACGCCTCCGATACGTACTTCTGCTTGTAAGGCCTCCAGAACGGAGGATAACACCAGATAACAGCGTGACTCAAGCTGCGGCTGCGGAGTTGATGTGAGCTTTGGAGATTGCGATGCGACGTCTCCAATCTTTACTCGGGAACTTGATGACCTCGATGAATTCCTCCCTGAGATAGAATCTATTGAGATTAGGCGATCGTAATAGAAATGGAAGTGAAACAGTCATAGTCTTCTCTTTTTACTGAATTAGTAAAAACACAAAAGAATAAGAAAACTGTCTGTGACATATTGATCTTAAATATCAAATTTGAAATCCTTCAGATACTCGTAATATTTGTTAAATCAGCCATACGATATTTAAAATAAAATATGTTTTATAACTTTAAGAAAAAATGATTCTGAAATATAATTGTATATTTATCGAACGAAATTATGTAAGGGGTGAGTGTACAATGGCAGTTTCTCGACCGTTACTCTCTACCGAACGTTTACTTCTAGAGGTCCCAGAAACAGAAGCTGGTGGGAAGGGATGAATGGGAAAATGAATGTTAGAGAAAACGACAATGCATCGAGTAAACATGCCACAGACCTTCTTTGTCTATCACTACATAGTCCACTTGGATCAAGTGGTATCAGATTCGCCATCCTGAGAGGTGGAAAACGATTACACTAATAGTTAAACTACGGATCGCTTGACCTTCTATGATTAAAAAGATATAGACACGTCATATTACGTGAGAATAAAAAGAAAAAAATTCTTCCTTTATTATCCTTAGACTAAAATTGCGCCACGCACCATGCTTGCAGAACAAAGCCCTTTTCCGCGTTTAATCAAAAAAGAAGGAATTTCTGAAAACTGTAAAATTCTTAAATTATTTATATTGTGTCTACCTTGCGGTCGCCTTGCTTTTGAAACCATTTAACCCTTTTCTCTCATCATTAACGCGTCAGCACATATAACTCGGAAGATGAGAACATACTAATAGCGTCCCAAAAAAAGAATTAAAAAGCTGAAATGAGTGACCAATCCTGTCTTAATACAGTACTTTCAATTTAATATTCGGGTTAGCATGTATGTTTATCTGATATTAATATGTATAAGATTTGGGAAGCATTTCTAGCTAGAATTTTTCTAAAATACAAAGGATGTGAAAATGACTGATTTAATGATGAAAGAAATATAAATACAGCAAAACACTAAGTGTATGACAAACATTTCAATACCTTTCCGACATATTTCTTTTTGTATTAAAAGTCATATGTACATTAGGTTCTTTATCTTATAGTGGACACCATAAAAATACCGTAATATTAATTGTGCGCCCTCCTAACCCGCCAAGTACCGGAAATTGTTTGGTATTGTGGACACATAACATAGCGATTCACAGACTTCTTTATTCATTGTGCTGTAACAGGAGCTTTCTAAATGCTTTCACGGTTCAGCACAGATCATCTCACCTTTAGTCCTCCGCAGAAAAGCGTCTCAGGGACGTTGACAATAGAAGAATGTGTTCCTTGTAATGGGTGGCATTCGGACTGGAAGTGAGAGTTCCAGTGCGCTCGATTGGACTCTACACTACCAGTTCACTCAGGAACAGAGAAGTTTCGTTTGCTCTCCTGACAGATATAACAACTATTGATAGATCTATAAGTAATATTCACTTGCGAACAAAAGTGCGGGATATATTTGTTTTGTTGTAACAAAATGAATTCTTTGTGATGTAATCTACAAAATAATAGCATTTACCTAAAAATTAAATAAACCGTTTTCGTTACTTTAATAGTTTACTCTCATTTACATCTTAAATGTGTCATCTATGTCATTGATATATCGATTAATACGTATGGTGCTTCACCAGTTACGTAAAAATAAGCGAAATACAAGGATGTACATCGTCGTATCGTGTCAGAGTTTCATCGAAATTGTACAAAGTTGCACCATTTGAAATATAACGCTTCAAGGAGGTGAAGAAACACACGTTGTGTATTACTATTTGCATTTGATTCGTATAATTATCCGCGTATCTTTAAGTAGTTCACTTTGCAGGCCGTTAATCATCTGAACCCGGGCGCACCTTGCATCGGGTGTAGTGCGTGCCCGTGTTACGGAATCCTCGTAAGTGGTTTTGCCGGCCGTCCTGCCTCCGATGGACTGATGGGCGCATGGCAGCATCAATGGTTGTGGTGGGGGTGGCGGGTAACGGCGGAGCGCCTCGCAGCGGCGCCGCAAGCACACTGCCTTTGCATCTCCAAGGCCTTGAGACATTCTTGCCTTTCTCCGTCACGTCGCCGCGCCGTCGTCGCCACCAGCGTTTCGCGATTACCATCATCACCTCTTCAGATGGTTTAACTAGTACCAGTCTAAAAGGGCGCTCGTCACTATTCAAGGGTTCTCTGTGTTTGAATACGGGGATAATGCATGGGTAATTGATTGTGATGTATCGTTCTTCATCTCATTCACAAACTGTCAATTATTGTTTCGCTTCTTATCGCAATTACCTGACATAACATAGAATTCCAAGTGCTATGATGTATTTGAATTTTTCGGCATAATTCAATACGATTAATTTTTTTATAGTGTTTTTACTGGTACATTTACCTTATCATAGAGCACTGAATTTAAAAACCTATATCCTTGATGTTTCATTTACTTTGTTGAAGATGTGAAATATCTCAGTAGAGGTCTGAAATAGGAATACAAAAAATCTTTGTTGTCTTAAATATGAGTATGTGAAGGAGAATATGTATCGGGTATGAGATCTTGAGTATAGTGAGTATTTCAACTACTAATACGAATTTCATTGTTACTATTCTAATTTAATGTATTCTAATTTTACATGATAAATTGTATGAAATCGAGGCCTATTTTGATTTGTATGACACGAGAGAGATATGGGAGAAACAAGAGTGGTACCAGTTACATAAATCTATTATAGTCAACACTCTCATACCCGACTAAACTCTTATTTACGATCTCTGTTAAAAAAACAACTATGAATTGATAAGAACATGGTCTGGATTACGGGTACTTCCCTTCTACGACCTCTCTATTCTCTTTTTTCCTCTAAAACCCTTATTTTTGCACCGTTTTTACGTCTTCTTGGGTCTACCCTTTCTCCTTTGGGTCCCTCGTCCCTCGCATAGACCTTGAAGCGCTTGCTGATGCCAATTAGTGTCCTCTGATCTGGAGTCAATGCCCAACACACAGCATAAATTCACGATTGTAATGATTCAATGTTTTATATACGATCCCAAATGAGAGTTCATATAGAAGAAGACCGAGAGCGAATTCACACGACTTTTCAAATGTATTTGAGCACTATTTTTTTAAAAATCAAAGATATCTTGAAACCATAAGTAACACACGTGTCACTTCTCGTCGGGACGCGGAGGAGGTCACATCGTGACTCCCCGCTCTTAAGAGCATTTTTTGATAGCCGCTAGAGAGAAGCGCTCCGGACTCTACGCCGCTGCTGCTGCTGCTGCGTGCATCGCGCCGGCACGCCGGGTGCCGCCTCGGGCACCGCCATCTTCTTTTTCCAATTATTGCTAAGTATCGCCTACGGATCTAGCGTCGGTTTAGATTTCCGATTGTGGTGAATATTCCGTCCACCAGGAGTCTGCGCAGATGCCAACTTTCAAGTTCCCCCATCGCCTCCCCCATCTCATGTAACCACTACTGTTTCAGACCGATCATTTCTTAGCCTTAGACCCAGAAAGCGCCCCCTTACTGAAAGCGAAGCACGTCACGCTCTTCTCCTCCTCAACTTGACCGATAGACATCTAGGTAAAATCAAACGTTCCTCCCCTACGCCCGGCCCCTCCTCTCGGCTCGCGTCTAAAGAGCTTATACAACTTGCCCGTGTGTCCCGCGTCTTCGGAAAATACAAAGAAATTACTGTTAGGGACTCCGGCGTACGTGCCAACGACACACTGGCTGAACCGCTCTACTCCTACCACCATAGTCGGAGACGACGCATTTGGTTAGGCCTCCGTCGCGGGCACCGGGAGCGACGGTTTCGTCGCTCCCAAGCGCTTTCTTCGGCCACACCGTACATCCGTCCCCTCCACCCCTNTCGTTTTGCTCGCCCCCGTCGAACCGATGGAGACGATAGCGGAGGAAACGACTTTCGATGCGGGCCCTTCTGACCCCGTCAGAACCTCGAGGATGAGCTAGAGATGCTCCGGGAACTTCAGAAAGTATGATCTGGCCACTTGACAGCGACTCGTACCCGCTCCCACTACCTAGTCGGAGTACCACTACCTGAGACGGCCGCAGTTCACGATGCGGGGGTGAGGTGTTTGGAAGAGATCCGGGCCGTGAGCTTGACGCGACCAGTTTCTTTTATTATCGTGTCACCCCGGAGCGTCGCGAGTGTGTCGTTATCCGACGACTCCCTCACTCCATTCTTTCGTCGGAGATCGCCTCCAAACTTCTTGAGGTAGACTTTACCGTCCACCATGTTTCAGAGATGATGAGGAAGGGCCCCTGCAGACTCGTATTTCTTGGTCTCTACACCGTCAAGGTGAACAAGGCCGTTGTCCCCCAAATCTTCCGCCTGCAATACCTGTTGCATCACAGGGTTGCAATTGAGGTTGCAACCGTGTTCCTGTCTGTCTAAATTGCCAGCAGTGGGGCCACACCCGCAGCTGTCGTCCCACAGCCTGCCTCCGGTGAACCGGACCACTCAATCGATGCTTGCGATTGCGAGCACAATGCCGTCCGCTGCGTGAATTGCACTTCGGACGAGCACGTCGCTTCCTTCTCCGGCTTAAACTCGTTGTGCTTAAGGCTGATAATGCACGAGTTGATAATGCACGAGAACCTCGCGAGTCAGCTGCCCTACGGTGCAGGGCGGAAACCTTGGCGCGTACCGCAGTTTCGTCTACCCCCGCACTCCTTTCTCCCAACCATCGTTTCTGTCTGGGCTGACCTCGCCGGTAGCGGTTCCGCTCGTCCCACCCCATCTCGTCTGGCCAAACACGCGCCTACCGCTGCTCATCCGCCCACCCGCCCCCTTTCGCTACCTCCTCTCCATCCGGCCTCACCCCGTCCAGCCTCCAGGATCTGAGATTTGTCATGGATTACATTTCCAACTTCGACATTGTGAAACTTTCACACGCTGTGGGGGAAATTGTGTACGTTCTGAAGATCTCGGGGATGGACACCCTCACCCAAACCCTCCAGATCCTCCCCCTTGTCGCCACCCTCATTAATCACTTTTAGTGATTCTTCAAATTTAATATCTAAAGGTCAAATCCTATCCGTTACCACATGGAATGCCCAGGGCAAAGTCGTCCAAAAAACGGCTTCTAAAAGGCAACTCCTCGTGGAGTATTCAATTTTAATATTTCTCATCCAAAAAACCCACCTAAGTCCAGAAAATCGTTTCTATATCCCCGGATATCACATTTACCGCGACGTTCGGCCACCAAAGGCGAGGGGACCTCGATCGCGGTACGTCATCATACCCCCCACATACGCCTGCCCACCCCTTCGCTCGTTGGCATCGAAGCTACCGCTGTCGAAATAGGTACCACAACGGATCCCCTTATTTTCGTTTCTCTATATAAAAAACCGTCTAATGACCTCCTCCACGCGGACCTCTCTTCGCTTTTTCAATTAGGCCCCCAGTAATTATCGCAGGCGACTTTAATGCAAAGAACCGAAACTGGGGCTGTCGCGTGACAAACGACGCCGGGGAATCGCTTCTCAACTCCACCCTCATCGTTGCCCTCTCACCACCCACCTTTATGATGGAGAATCGTCTCTTTCGCATATACCTCCGCACTCGCGACCCTCTCGACCGCTTTCATATCAATAACACCGCTCGTACTCTTTCGGACAAATTAAAAATCCACCATACTAAAAATTGGGAGTATCATCTTGAAAAGTCCGGTTCCTCGGGCCCAGATGATATTTGGAAACTCAATAACCTCTGAGAAACCCAATGTCCCCGTCACGGCCCTTTCTATACCGGACACAGCTCCTCCCCGGGTGACGTGTGACCCGGCCGTCAAGGCTGAGACATTCGCCGACGTGCTCGAGAAGACGCCACTCCCCGCCTCACCCCCCGTTTACGACAACAGTACCACTAGAGATTCCGGCGGATTTTGGGCCGCTGTCAAATCCGTTAAAAAAGTCGCCGGGTCACGACCGAGTGACCGGGGAGATGCGTCACAACCTCCCCCGCATGACCATTAAATTCTTAGCCGCCCTCTTCAATGCATGTTTAATATTAGATTATTTTCCCACCGTGTGGAAAAATGCGACAGTAGTGATGCTTCCAAAAACCGGTAAAAACGACCGCGACCCAAATAATTGCCGCCTTTTAAGTTTACTCCCCATTTTAGGGAAAACCATAGAGCGAATAGTGTTGGCACACTTGAGTCGACGACGCAAATGCGATCCGTCCAGAGCAATTCGATTTTGGGAAAGGTCGCTCGCAAACACTTCGTTTAGCAATGGAGGCGGCGACGGTCATGAAACAACATTTTCCTTCCCCACGGTATTTTTCGATTTTTCATTCGCTTTCAATAAAGTTAATCACGTTCTCCCTCTCTCAAAATTACAATCGATAGTTCCGAAATTTTTGCTACACTTTCTCAACTTGTACTTATCCGGACGCACCTTCAGACTGCGGTACCAGCGCTTCACCTCGATCCCCCACCCCGTCAACGGAGGGGTGTCTTAGGGCGCGGTTCTCGCATCCATGCTCTTCTCCGTTTTACTAGAGACATAACAAGCGTGCCAATACTCCGTGAATTTCTATACGCAGAAGACGTCGCGTATTGTTACACGGAATTTGCTTCCCACCCTCGAGCCGTTAGGCATTTGCAGCGGGCCGTCGACAAATTCGTCGAACGGTCACGCAATAACGGACTCACTTTAAATCCCTCCAAATGCCAGGCGCTTCTCTTCTCATTTTCAATAGCTCCTCAATAATGACAAAACCTCTTAACATTCTCGGCAACGATATCCCGTGGCAAGATAGTGTTAAATATCTCGGCGTCACTTTCAATCGAAAACTAATTTTTAAGAAACATTGCCACTTAGCGGCCCAGAATATGCACCGACGCATCCGCAGCCTTTACCCCATCTTCCGGTCCAGGAAGATCTCCGGTGCCGTCAAAGCGCGAGTTTACAAAGCGTGCGTTCTGAGTGCAGGCGTTTACGATAGCCAAACTTGGGCCGATTCCCTTCGTAATCCTGTCAACGCTTTAACCCGCACGGAAAATCACTTCATTCGTGTCGCGTACAAACCCGAGCGAGGCATTTCAATAATATTAAAAATCAGTATAAAATGACTCCTATCTCGGAATTTATTTAAAAACTTGCGAAAAAACTCATAAATGATTCATTTCAGAATACGATCACCGCACCGTTTTTTTTTTCAAATATCGTGATCTCATGAACACCGCACCAATCCCCAACGCGCTAAAAGGATCATTACCTGATGTTATGTGGTATCCATCTCCAACATAAAAACCCTATCCTTCGACCTGTCATCTGACTGGTGAGCCAAGTTGCCGGGGCGCCGGCTAAGCGGCTCATTACACTGTCTACGCCTCTTTCTTTCTAACCCCCCACCTTACCTCTCCATGTAGAAAAGCGTAAATAGCAAGGTACAAAATTCTTCTTTCTGTTCCCGACACTAAAGTAACACATGTATATTATGAAAAGTCTCCCGTGACTGAATTGCTGTGTAATTGTCCATCATAGAGATAACTCCCTTCTTTCGACGTCTTGGGAAAATTTCGATGTTCACAGGCTTGGGAAAAGGCAGGTTAAACGTTAGTTAGCCGTGTGATAAGGGATAATATGTGATAAGAAAAATTTCTCTACCAAATGTGTAATGCAATGTTTCTTCCTTCTTTTCTTGGAAGTATATTTTTTGTTATCTATTCCCTCGAGGGAATAGTTACACCATTCGGTAAGTGAATATCTTGATCATGGGCACATTTAAATGACCAACATTGTCTAATTGTTTACTATACATTACTTTTCAAAACTTAAAATGTCAAATGAGAAGTTTTTACTTCTGTAAAATACCCCTAATGATAAAATTTTCTTTCTTTAACTTCATTTTTACAAGCATAAAGTTAAAAGAACAATAGGTTTTTACCTACAGATATGGCATAGTTACAGTCTGTTCTCTCCGCGCACAACTGGGCAGTGGAGCACAAGTACGATCACCTGCTTCAGCGAATTAAACGATATTTTCCACAGGGGTATTTCCTCGCCAGTTTGAAACCAATATCGCGTCGGCACCTTAAATTGCCAACATCTCTCCCTCTCAATTCATTCATCTGCAGGCTTGAACCTCGCTTCATCGTGAAAATAAGACGTGTAAGTACATTCTTAACTTTCGAGAAAGTCTTCACATCTCAAGTATTGCATCAGTAATGACATTATGTAAACGAAAAGTATATATGTCGCAACTGAATACCTCGTTAAGATGTTAATAAAAAGAAAATCAAATTAAAAAATCGCAGGTTCAAGTTGCACGTTTTTTAAATTCTAATTAATAGTATTCAATGAAGTCTAGCGGGAGTGAGGGTGTCGGTTAGGCTACCTTTGTATCGCGAGTCATGTTTTCCAAATTTTTCAAAAGTTGGAAAATAGAGCTTGTATAGAATATGTGTATTTCTAGTGTATTTATTTAAAAACCCAACGATTTGTTATCTAAACATGCACTTATATGCTGGAAGAGAGAAGAACAAATACTGGGTAGTCAACGTGAGCCGCGCGCCTGCTGGAGTGAGTCACAATTACGCGCCCGCCTGAAGATTAAAGGGAAATATAAGATTATTTCATAAATGTTTGCAAGGTCGAGTTTAATTATACTACATACCAAGTCCGGATCTCCGGTGTTTTACCAATCGTTCAAACATTTTTAAGTGATTCCATTGCGATTAAAATTTATACACTTTCTGATAGTTACTCATGTTACCCTTTAAATTAATGTTTCGAGATTTAAAAAATGAAAAAACCTAAGGTAAGAATTGAAATAATTATTTGATAAAATTATTAGAATTAAGAAAACATGAAAGATTTGGGTCAGCATGTGAAGAATCTTAACAGACATTCACCTTTCACTGTACAGGGAAACAACGAAATGCTGTTTTACTAAACTTGAGCTTGTTAATGGTTTAGTGAATATCTAACTTTAAATTATATGAAGTAACGAGCTTCTACAGGAATAAAATAAATAACATTCAGTTTTGTGTCTTTATCAATGTATACGTGAAATTTGCCAGATGCATTGGCAATTCATGCACCATTGGGAATGTTCTTTCAACCAAATGTGTTTATTTTTCATTCTACATGAAGTAAATATATAGGCCAAACTGGTAGACTGCGTTACGCATTTTTTTATGTCAGGAAAAGATATGACAAGAACAATTGTCGATAGACTCATGAGAAGAAAATTAGGTAGGACAGAGAACGATCTCGGACAAATCGTAGAAAACAGTCATACCTACGAAGACCTGAGGTAAGCCATGTGATTCCCTTGTTACACATGGACACAAACCCGTCTTCCTCTGAACTCAGTGAACACTTCATCAAGGCGTATCTGAAGTTAATTTGTTACTTTTGATTTAAAAATCTAAAGCAATTCTTAAAAGTTACTCGAGTGATCACGAGAAATTTGGAAACCCATGTTTTCATCAAGAGATTATTGCCAAATACAAACCTCTTCGACAACACATTGATAGTTAAAGATTTCTAGTTTTCCTTCCAAAAACAAAACCATGCATGCAGCAATGAATGGCAACAACATCCATGTCTGTCATGATAAAGGGAAGCCATATCTAAAGCTCATTTGATGCACGTTTTAGACGTGGACTTGTGACTATTACGTATAAATATCTTACGTCAACCAGCAAAGCCATCTACAACAAATCGCGAGGCTCGGTCTACAAATATGCACTAAGTTTTAGATCTCCTAGGAGGAAACTAGATTCGTATTTTTAAAATCGAACAATGTTTGTACCTAAATTTGTCCAGAATTTTGTTTTCGGGCAAAAGTTAACTGATTTTTAAGAGTTCAAGATTCAATATTTAACTAATATTAAAAGGTTTATAAAAATATGTTAAAATTGTATTATTGTAGATTGTCTGTTTAGTTTATTAGTAGTCAGAGATCACTCACCTTTAATGGAGTCAAAATCATTAGGTCATGGCTGTAATTAAAATATCTTAACTACCCCAGATCAACCGTTATAAATTAAATGTTTGATCCTAGAAAAGTAAGCGCTACTAGAAAATTCGACCAGCATATAAGGTTAGTCAGCCGTAGCTACGTACCTTATCTAACGAACTTCATAGTTAATTGGAATGATTGTCTTTATGAGAAATTAACAAAAAAATCTGTACATACAATTTAACAACTCCGTCATTAAATGTATATGGTTTAGATATGAAGTGAAACCACAATGAAAATTTATAATTCGTAATGCTCAAACATTATTTACCGTGAAACCTTGGTAATTCGAAGTCCATCAACCAAAATTATCAATATTCAAATATTATATTATATTATATTCATGTTAAATCAAACTTTCTCGTTCGAAATTTTCAGGACAGGTTATTTGATAATTTGTGTTTTCTCTTTATAACAGACCAAACCAATAATGTACTCTTTGAAATACATATTAATTGTCTTACAAATCAAAATAGATTTTCTGTATTTCTGTACTCAAGCAGATCACCAAACAATTCTCCTACTCGCGGTTTGATCCTTAGTACTATACTACTTATTTTATTGTGTATTCATTTCATACTATAATCCAGGGCTTTTGTGGGCCTTCTTGTTACAATGGTTGACTCATTTTCCGAACTCAGAATTTGTGTTTTCATTGGTAGAGAAGATACTAGGTGAAGACTGTCTCCTAGTATCATGATTGGAAGTCTACAACATACTTGTTAGACGCCCTAAGATTGTTTATACCGAAATTGGAAGAATATGTGAGAGAAAACTATCAACCACGCGAAAAACCGTCTAAAATAAGATTTTCTCTCATCTCTTTAACGTAAGTAAAGTGAACAGCATATTCATTGTTATGTATACTAACGTGAAATATTGTGCTTCAAACGTTATTATTCTGCCTTGAAATCACGCATGGCATTGCACTAAACAATGGGGAATGGCTTTACTGTATACATGATGTATGTATCGGTTGAACATTGGCTGAAATCATGCCACGAATTTGTTGTATTTAGTAATTCGAAATGTTTCTCACTTGGTTACGGGAATGGAAAAGGTGCGAGTTAGGTATTTCATTCAGGAAAAGATCACATGGAAACAATTTATCTGACATGAGTTAATCGAGACTATCGTGCTACATCACATCATTATCAGGAAGAAGGGTACAGAACTCAATATCTTACATGGAGATGGTTGACAGGAGAGAACAAAAAACGGGAAGGGCGGAATTTAAAAAATGTAGAAACTACAAATAAAAGTTAGAAATTGAAATACGGATTTGTTTTGTTAAAGCGCATCCACAAAGAAACAACCAATCGATTGAGATGAAGATAACGAGACACCTTTTGAAACCTGAGGAGATAAATATGCAACAAACACCTTGTGTGACCATTAATGGTTTTTCGCGACCTTCTCCCACGGAACGGCGACTGATCTCCGGAAAGTGAAACTGCGCGTTTATGCAAATGGAGCGTCGCTCTCCGAAGCACATTCTGGGAGAAGGTCAGCAGGTATTCGTCCTCATCCTGACCTTGCGAGTTTCGCATGACTTAGTCTGCCCATCTTCCGCCCACTGTTCGGTGCCTCTCACACACGCATAGAAACATATTCTCAGGCCACAGGCGAACCACGCACTCTTCTTAGTCCTACTGTCCCTCTCATAACGTATTGACAAGCAGAGAAAGTTTAGTTAATATAGGTACGATATTCTATATATCATTTACGTTTCTGTGCTCTCATTATTTTGTTTAAAATTTCGCTGAATGTGATTACATGGGTCGTAGAGTCTTATTTACATTAGTAAAATCCTGTCCAGTTGCAGTGGAGAAGTTGTTTGGAGATAAACACCAACTTCCACCCTTCACTGTCTCAAATAACGATTCTATGAGAATTGTTTTTTCGGAGGGACAATGGGCTGCAACGTGATATAGTATTCTCTTCAAACCGAGTTGTTGATATCGTGAATTAAGGCACACGTGTATCTTTCGAGTTTCTATTTAAGTCCGTTGAGATAAGTTTTTTGCGTAGATGCGTGTCCGACATAAACTCTGCTTCAAGTGAGGTGTAATTATTTCATTCCTACAACGACATTTATTATGAAGTATCCAAAACAGAAATATACTGTTCGTTATTCACTTTCGAGACTAGGTTGCGTAGGAACCTAAGAGCCATTAACACTTACTGAAATAAGTTTTTTCTCTCCTTATCTGTACTGACGGTTTGCTAGGAAGCCAGTTTGACAGAAGACAGTTTATATTGCAGAATTGGATGTCATCTCTGCGGTAAGACGATGTTTTAATTCCGAGTTCTGGTCCGTCGTCGTTTTTCACTTTTCGGAATTGTTTTCTCGTCGAAATTAGAATCTTCTCCCGCTTTCACAATTATGAAAAACGCTGATGCAATCAAAGAATATTCTGACATGAAAACGAATTTATGATAAATTATGCGTGTTAATCAATTGGAAATAATTTTGAACAACTTTGTTTCGAACTCATTTGTTGATGATGAATTTGCGGAACATTTCTTTGATATAAAATAAATTCTTAAAGATGTAAAACTTATGTTTCTGCTAGCATAGAGGATGAGTGGATAGGTGTTTGACGAAATACGATATACTATAAGACATTGTTAAGAAGCTTTTTCGACTGCATTGCAGCCATCATCAATATTACACACTTGGTGCTAAGCACCCACCCTTACAATAACTGCAATACAGCCGAAGAACATTTACACCTACCTAATCCTATTATTTGTCGTAAAGTGAGCGATAGATCTATGTGATTGTTATTATTTATTTATTTATTTATTTATGTCTTTTGGCGAGATTCAGGTCAAGGGGACTGTCATTCCACCTATCCGTTGGACTTGGAAGAGGGAATTGGGTAGAAGAGATATTGGGTAGCCGGAGAACTTATGGTACCCAACAGACCCAACAGACATCTGGAGTAGATGAGGGAAACCTTAGTTGAACACCTCACCTTATCTGAGCAGGGTTTGAACCCACGCTTTTCCGCTCAGCGGGATTGATTTATGAAGCGTAAACGCTACCATAAAGTCATCCATCATGATTGTTCTCAGTAATATTTAATATGTCGTTATAATTCGTTTTGGTCGTCGAAATAAAGAAGGTCGAACAATCCGTCCATGTTTCAAATTCTGATTTGCACTTTTGTTCATTGAGAAACTCTGTGTAGAGTTACATTGTTAATTTCACAAAAGCTAGTTTCATCATCACGTTGTCTCTCCATGTCAGCGGCCCCTCGTTAAATTTGCCCTTGGCTACCTAGTTTTGCTGCTTTCCGCGCGATGCACGAATGTTCTCCATCGCGGCATATGATGAGCACTGCTTGCTGATTCTCCTAACAAACTCCTTCTCCTTGACATCTGCGTACACTAACTTGAACATACCATTACAAGGTGATATTGCTTAACTGTAACGACAATAATACGTGTCGCGACTTCTGTATTGGTTAGGTTTTACTTGAAGTTTAAAAGGAAGGATGTTCAAAAATATTGACCCTAAGATATAATTTCTATTTTAGTTTATTGAAAACAATCTAATGAAAAGAATAACGTGTCGGTAATGCACATATATATTTCTCTATCATAGGTATGGCAAATTTTTAAACACTATACTCAGAATATTCTATAGTTGGATAATAACTTGTACATGTAATTTTTTGCTTAAAATTACAAACATATTGACATTATATTAGTATTATAACTCGCAGCTAACTTTTTATCTTATCTAGGAACTTTTGCTGAAATTTTTGAATCCGCCTCTGCCTTAGGGCCTTTGATCGGAATTGATGGGATGGTCCCTTGCTTGCTTCCGGAGAGTAAATTAGTTTTTTTTCCTCCACGTGGTCATACGCAGTTTGTACTGTTTTTTTGACAATAAATTTATTATTATTTTAGTAAAATCGAGTCGGTACCACAAGGACAAAAATATCCAAACTCTTAACATACAGAGAGGGAACCATGATTAATACGCGAGGTCCATGAAAAAACAGTTTTCTTGGAATAAATTATTAATTTCTGACATAACATGGAAAAGTTTTTCAGTTGTGTATACTTATTGTTAGTGGAGTGATTAAAAGTATCGAGATGAGACTCATTAATTATCTCATATGGACACTCAGAAAATTTAGAGAAATTTGATTTTATACCACAATATGTTGCTTGGAAACGGATGTAACAATACGTTGTTATGGTAACATCTTTTCTGATTTCTCCGTCCAAGGTCTTGTGATTACCAACTGTGCTTTGTTGTTGCCTTGTGGAGAAAGAATAAGAGGGAAGGAGGGAATGCGCTTGTCCCGTGACCCGTTGAATGAAATAGTGTACCATGAAATGCGTGGACCATCATAGGAAACGGTGAAAACCATATGTTAGAATAAGTATTCTGCGAAACCAATTTAATACTAGAATTAGTAGCAGTCAGAGGTACCTAACTGAACACTTAGCCGCCATCATTGACACATTTCACAAACCTTTCTGAATTCTCTCAATTACGTTTTACGTGAGTAATTATTCACTCCAGATAATTGAAAATATAAAATTATTAAGATAAAGTAAAAAAAAAAGGTATGTATTTACTTATGTTTTGAGTAATACTTCCTTATACTTTAGTCACAGAAGTTTTACTGACGAAGATAGCACAATGCCACGTACTGTAGCATGGATTTGGTAGGGTGGTAAAAAGAGTAATGTGAGCTGTATCAAATTCTGAAGAAGGAAATATATTTCCCAAAACGCCGGCAAGGGCGTATCCAGGAATTTATTTTGGGAGGTGTACACAATCTGAGAGATATGGAATTTTGAAAATATGTTTGAAATAGCATTGCAATAGCTCCCGCATTGCTTCCCACCCTTTTATCGATCGCTTCTCTTCACCTGTGCCTCACACGCACGTTGTGCAAGTCCTCGTGAGCTAGCGTCAGAGTAGCTCAGCGCCGCTCCGCGCCGGGCGCGAGCAAAAGCAGCCGCCCCGCGCCCGTGGCCGCGCGCGCTTATCTCTCCGTCGCCCCCATCGCTGGCGTCGTGCTCTGCGCTTCTCACGACCGGTACTCGCGCACCTTGCGTCACATGGCAGACAGGGACCCTCCCGACCGCTGCTCTTCACCAAACGGCTTCCTGTGGGAAAACTTTGAATATGTCACACTCTACTTTCTTCGGGGTATCTATTTTTTAAACAATGGAATCTCATTTACTCGTGGATGTAAAACTTGTCTTTCATTGTATTATTAATATTTATCTCCCAAGAAATCGTTACCATCGCTTTCAAGTATTAATTAAAATCATATGTTAATTTGTGATCCTCGTAATTCTGTTTGCATACTCTTTGCTTTGATTCAAATTAGAATTCAGTGTTTGAATTTAGTCTTTGAAATTTTTGGAGATCACAAATATAAACGGCACATATATGCACAAGTGAATATTTTTATTTGTCATGTGAATATTTTGCAAGTCGATACGAGAATTTTTTATGCTAATAAGTTTTAAACTATTGTTTAAATTTTTTAATTTTTCTAGAGCGAGTGATGTAAAAATGTTAGGAAAAGTGCTGTTAATTTCGTAGAACCAAATGAAAAAAAATTTCTAGAACCCAAAAATGGGTGAAAGTTTACTCTAGTATAAACATAATTTAAATCGTTAGAACGCTGCAGGGCACTTACATTTAATTGTTTTATAAATTTCTTCAGATAATGAATTGTATTTTATGACGTATTTAAAGATCAGTGAGAATCGCCATATTTCTATTTTCGTATTTGAGGCTAGCCACACCAATACGAGAGCTCAATGAAATCAAATTTGAAATTTAACATTGTTTTACGAGATACTTGTAGAAGTCGGACACAAATCTACCTAGTTGAAGTAAATTACAACAAAATAATATTTTCTGTTCTGAGATCTAAAAGAAACAATGTAAACTTCAATCTCGGTAGTGGGATCTTCGTCCATATCATCTTCATTATTTGATAAAGTACTGCGAAAGTAGTATGAACGTGCATAATACAATGTACATTGAATTTCATGAAGATGAGTCAAAGAATATCCAATAATCTTTCCATTAATTTTTAATTTGAAATCGAGATCGTAGTATTAGAAATGAAATTAAGTACGATTGAAAACACTGTCGTGACTGTGTAATGAAGACTGCAATATTGATCTTCTCTTCCCTAAAAGAGAAAGGGGCCTCTGCTTCACTTGTACGTAATATGATTTATATTATAATGATTACGAACATCATACTCAGCATAGAGAAACGATATATCAATATATTTAAAATAAATAAAATGTTTCCGATTGCTCGCACATCGGAGAAAGTCTGGGACCCGGATTGCTTGATGTGCCAGGGAGTAATATCGACTGCATTTGGCAAAACGTTGGCTTGTTGGTGCAGAATTGGCTATGATGCAAGACAGTGTTGACTAGTACTATGCATCTCTGTCACTGATTTCAAGGCTGTTTGTCATTCATAATGCTCAGCGGGCATTGTTTTATTCATAGGTGCATCATCCAGGTGAGTTTAGTCGTCTCACTAGCCGCTTTATTCACATATCATGGGCGTGAGTCACGGTTGTTTACAAACCACCTACATCATCATGCGACACCTATTGTGATTAATTAGCACTGTTCTGTCAGTGTATGTAGGTAATGACTCCTTTTATATAGTTCTGATAACAACAAAGTTCAGGAATTTCTTCTGCTAATTAATCCCCTTTATCTGAAAATGATTTCAAAATTATGAAAAATGGAGGAGAAAATTTCTGAAATAAATTTAATAATAAATTGCAGAATGGTGTAATTTTTGGCTTAATAGTTCAAGCAATCAAAAGGATCGAACTGATACACTCAGTAAAACAAAGCAAATCATTGATGAATGAAACATGTAACCGTGGTGCCATCCCCTTGGTCACGAACCGGAGTCGATATAGGTTTCATTCAGTGACTTGTTATCAGTTATGATGTGAAAGCTGTAGTTTAAAAGCAGACTGTATTTCATGTATTAATCGTTATTAAACACCTTAAGTGATGTACCCATTAAATAAAGTGTATTCCTTTAAATGTGGTTAAGACGTTACAACCTTCGATGTTGACGAGCCCTAAAACCCCACCAAAAAACAAAAAAAAAACGTTACAGCGCAACCTCGTGTACCAAGAATTCGGACTGACAGACCCTGGATATGGTAGGAAATCCGTGTAATCCGGGAGATGAGGTAAATAAGCGATGTAACAATGTATTGTTATGGATTTTGTAATCTTTTCATATTTTTTTCCGGTTTTGTATGGGTTTCAGGAATTCTTTTCTAGCTATTCTTCTCGTGGAACCATCTGAATTTCATTTAATAGTGCATATAAAATAATATTTTTAGTTTTTTGTTTGAAATCCATAATTGTTTGGTTATATTACTGTAATGAATCAGAACCCATCCTGGCCCGGGTTTTTCTCCGTTTTTCCTTTTGGTAGAGGCGGATTTATCATACAGGTTCTCTAGGCTTTGTCTAGGGGCGTGTCTATTGTAACAATAAATCGTGAATTTAGTGTTATTTCAATTCTTATGATTTTTAAACACTATACTCAGAATAATCTATAGTTCGATAATAACTTACATGTAATTTTTTGCTTAAAATTACAAACATATTGACATTCTATTAGTATTATAACTCGCAGCTAACTTTTTATCTTATCTAGGAATTTTTGCTGAATTTTTTGAATCCGCCTCTGCCTTAGGGCCCTTGATCGGAATTGATGGGATGGTCCCTTGCTTGCTTCCGGAGAGTAAATTAGTTTTTTTTCCTCCACGTGGTCATACGCAGTTTGTACTGTTTTTTGACAATAAATTTATTATAAATTTATTATTAATTTACATGTTTATTATTTACATAACTTGAACTCAATATTCAATTAACCTAATTTACATTTGCACACGTAAGTAGATACACACGTAGTTTGTTTTTCAAGTGCATATTACGAATTTTTTAGAGCCTTTTAGTGAATGTTTTGAGCACATTTTGGACTTCTTAATCTTACATTTTAAGCGCACGTTTGGATCATTTTTAGTGCATATTTTCTATTTTTTGTTTTATCAACCCGAGCCCTGGATTGAGAACACTTCTCATTTGTACTTCATTTATGAACACGTAGTATCAAAAATAAACATAAGATCATTAAATCCAAAGAGCAATTAATAAACTGTCCCGTATCATTTTTGAAGAAAAAAACACGTGAATGGTTGAAAAATCGATGGTCCAGTTTCATAATCTTACGTCGTTGGAACCGGACACGCAATTTTAATTTTATGTTATTTATTGTAATATTTAATCAATTTTATTATACACTGAAATTAGAAAATAAGTTAATCGACTTGTCCGTAATATGTGTCAAACATAAGCATCCCTGTTATAAACTTTTTACTTCATGGAGAAAATTATAAATGTTTAAAAAAACCGGTTAAACCGTAGGTCTGAATCAACGAGGTTCTACTGTTCTGCATAATTACTTCATTAATTTTACATTTCAGTTTACAAATTTCAATGGTTTCGAAAATACTATGGCATCGAAACATGGAGGTGAATTAGACGGTATGTGACATCCTTCTCCGAAAGGGTGGTGCTAATTAGCATTTGATCCCACAACTATACCGATTCGAAGCAACGAGCTAATATAGCTTGCCCCTCAGCTTCAACTGCTGTCCTGATATGTCATCTCAATTTCTTGACTTGTTAATTTCAATCAAGTCAATTTCTATGTTTAAATTGAATGTCATATAGGATCCAAATATAAATCTACAACTTAAATTGAAGATTGAGACGCCTCCAGAAAAGTATTGTGATTGTGGAGACCTGTCCGTTGAATAATCCATAACTACTTCATTTCAGTGTTTCGGTAGTTTTAGGAATCGCAAATCCTCTTTGAAGAGAATATAGTTAGAACGATAAAGTAAACTTTCTGCCAGGAACCCAAGATACGTCAACACAGAAACTCCCAATCTACGCAACAACGCAGCACATGAGTATATTTAGCAGACGATTATTTTTAATTTCTTATTCTATTACTTTTAACAACTGCATTAAAAGGGTAAGAAAGTGAAAAAGAATTAAAACTTTTAACGGCACTTTTTTTCTTCAAAAATATAGGCAATATTATTTTCAAGTATTACTACTCTTCACACAAACCATTATACAGGAACGCAAAGACTTTCCTTTCACAAGAAAAGAAAATTGCGGAGAGTGACGTACTGAGACTATGGTATTAATTCATTTACTAGCTTCAGAACTATAATTTTCTCGTTTTACACCTCAATGCAACAATCACTAAACCATCGCAGCACGCTTCACGAGAAGAATTCATCGTCGCACTTCTCCTTTGTATTGTCACCATTAGGTTTCAACACACTGGAATGTCTCAACTCTGATTTTAATCGCACCGCGAGACACATGAACCGAAGAACGTCGGCGTCAAAGTGGTAATTTCAAACTCGTGACACAACGCAGCTGAGTGGAGAAGACGTCGCGGTTACGTATTTGAAGACGTCGATCCTCTCTATTGTTGTGGACGGGACTGCCACTGGACCCACAGTCCGACGCTTTCTCTTGTTGCCACTTGGGGCGCTGGGGTCTAAGTTCACACGGCACGCACAGCCGCGACATCACCAGTCGTTGTGTAAACGGCAACACGCGACATTAACCATACGATATTTACACCTCACGGTAACAATCCCGATAATTTGAGTTCTTTTTCATTTCTACATTATCTGCATTATTATAATGGTTATAACTATTTCTTGGCGAAATTATTGGTTAGAAGTAATGATTTGTAACTAACAAGCCATCACGGAAGTGCTTCGGTGAGAGTATGTAACTCGTTATATTAAGTCATTAGAGTTAATAGACTAAATTATTGTTGCTCTGCAACGTTTATAATTAAATTACATAAGCGTGTGAAATACTTATAGTTAGCTACACTGAAGCTTGTTAAGGTAATATTAACTTAAAAGGCTATAACATAAGGGCTCTTGGATGATGTTGAAATCTCCGAAGAATTTTTGATAAGTTTTGTCAATTGGTTGATGTTGAAGATTGAAAAGTTGACGAAGAGCATTTACACCTAAAATTAAAAATACGTGTAATTTTTTTCTGATAATGCATTTGTTTATTTACTCAGCATGATTCGTATTTTTTTGTTTTAATTTGGAGTAGTTCCAAGTCAATATTCTCAAGATGCGAACTGAATCTACCCAAATCAATTACCTTGTGTAGAATATAGTTCAAAACATCTGCAATGAAAAAATTGTTTGTTAGCTTTGGATTATTAGTATTCAAATTTGGCTAAGGGACGTCGAAATTTGATGAAAATAAACTATTTTAAAGTAAAACAGTGGAAAACTTGTATTCGAACTAATGACCTCGATGGGCTCTAATTACCTCGATGTTGACGAGCCCTAAAGCCCCAACAAAAAAAACAAACAAACAAAAATGTATTCGAACTATTAGGGACACTCTCGGATTAGTTCTGGAAGCAAATGAGTGCTACAGTATATTAAATTAGTTGAAGTTACTACTGGTTATTTCATCACAAACTTCCTTGATAAAAAATATATCCTCAGCATTGAAAATGTTACATATTTTCTATAAAACGACTTGATACACTGTTTACAATGAATTACTATTAATGAGTCTACTGTTCTAACATTGCTGATGTACATTATGGATTCTAAAGTGTAGATAACGTTTTCTCAGAATAGCGCTGGGCTATCTGGTTGGTGCCGCGTCTAGTCGTAGTTTGGGGTTATGTTGTTGTCTTGATGTTGTAGCTACGACTGATCTAGTTTTGAGGAAGGCTGCAGCCTGGTAACCGAATCGTCAAGCGACAACAACACGAGACACCTATAGATAACTCAATTGTTTAAAATTCATGAATTATTATTTTTTCATTTATTATACATTCATCATAACACTAATCGTAGTAGCCTTCGGTTGTCGTGGAATAATGTTTCATCTCTTGACTTTACAGTCTACAGTCTTGTTTCTACTGCAAGGCTACAAGGAGACAAACCGGTAAAATACTCAATTATCTCTTTGACCTCGGTAATGAAAAATTACCAGCAAATGGTACGGATAGTTGAAAACGCTATCTCCAAATTACTGTATTTACGTCATTTTCATCTAAAAGAACCTTGGTCAACCATATTTGGAAAGCTTAAATATTGAGACAAGTTTATTGATTAAAAATATAAAGGATTTTAGACAAAATTTACGTCCCTTGTAAAAGAAAACGAATAAACCTCATCAAGCAAAGTTATTATTTGTGGCACACCAAAATATTCTCGCTTAAGCATGGAACTCAAGTACTGAAGGAAATAAATTGAATTATTTTCACCAATTTTTTATCTACAGTGCTTTGGGAGTGTGAGTTTTTTGGACCAGAATGGGCATGCGGATAATGAGAACAACAAACAATATATGTCAAATAGGATAATACTGAGCAACGGTATCAATGTTTTCAGGAACATGTAGCTGGGATATACAAAATTAAAACAAGACTAAAAACCTAGAGGACGAAAAATATTCACCGAGCAAGTAGCAGAATGTCATGAGATGGAAACGCGACAAGAAAGAAAATAAATGAAAAAAAAATTATTGAATATATTTTACGATCTTTATATGGACTACAAAGGCCAAAAAGATTTAAGTATATTTAATATTTTTTGTATTAAGTATCATGTCTTTGAACTGTTGTTATATATTATCACTATTTTCATTACACGAAGTCTTGGACAGGGTGCACTTTGAGGAGAAACAAAAGTCGAAGAGAGACTGAGCGAATAGGCAACCTCGTAGAGCCACGGAAGATCTCCGAAGAATGAACCTGTTGTACATCATAAGGCGCACCGTGAAGGGAAAGTGGGTATTTCGCGTCGATATCATGCTGAAAAAGATCACGAAACTTAACAGATCGAAGCAGAATTCCGAGTGCGCAGAAGATGCTACGGAGGCAATCGATGCTTCGGTTAATTCGCTGCACTTCGCACTGCGCTCATCTTGGAAACAGATTGCTGGCGAGAATGCATCTTTAAGAATTTTAATTCGTTTTACATTACGACTAAAAGAACAAACGGTCCTCTGGTGACTCAGGTGGTAGCGTTTTTGCTCTTCACCAAGTCATCCTGGTTCAATTCGCGGTGGGGCCAGAAAAAATTGTAGCTTTTCACATGAATGTCCCAGTTCATATAGCTGTGACTACTGAAAAGCAAACATTCCTTCCTATATCCAGCTCCTCCTAGTATCAGTAATTCTAACTATTACTAACTACTCTTACTAACATCTCCACGTGGGACAAGTTGTTGTTAAACCCAACTAACCGGCCCACCTACTAACGATAGCCTATCACCCAACTCCTGCCTCCTATAGCTCCATGTAGATAAGCTTCAATAGCACGCTACATTTTCCTTTTACAAATACTACAATGGAAAAGGAACAAATAAAAATATTACTGCAAATCATTTCAAGGCCTTAAAAATTCTGTTATATGTTTGCACAGAAAGTATCTTAATCAGCGGGAGGTTTTGAAGAAAGTATTGCTTAGCGTAACGAGTACTTGTAAAATAATTCAGTTATTATTCATTTCTCTATTTCCACAAATAGGGCAATGAACCAGAGATTTTCTGACATTTTCAGGGAACAATTGTAGTAATGTATATGATAAATTAATAAATAACTTAATCAACTGACTTGTGTTATTGTGAGTAAAATGTATTTACCTCAATCATGTTTCTCAGCTCACTTTTAGAACACAATCATGCTATCAAACACATTAACAAAGCCACACATTTGTATTAACATAACTACTGAATAAATACATAATTTATTTAGAGTTATAACATTAGGAATTAAAAAATTGTCGTAAATAATTAAGCTAGAAACAACACGTTTAGACGAATCGTAGCTAGAAACAACCACATTACACATCAGTCACAACTTTCCCTATTTAGAATCGTCTCCCCTCAAATTAGCTGTTACCGAAAAGTTTCATCTGTAACCCAACCCCATCAGTCACCTCAGATCTATTTTAAAATTAAAATATTATTTAAACAAAGCAATGTTCATCCTTTTTTTCGTTTACTCCATCACTTCATGTACTTAAATTAAACAATATTTTAGCTATCACCATTGCATGAGTAGTTTACTCATCAGATACATTTTTTATTACTACTATTGTTGTTTTGTATTTAATTTATCATTGATTTTTCCTCATAGTTTGTCTATTATATTTTTATAGTAACAATTTATATTATTTTTCATTATTTATCGTATTTATTTGAATAATTTAACCTGAAAATGTCAGTAAATCTGACAAAAACAATAATTTGGCATGGATTCTAACCCTTTCAATTGTAGCTCGTATGATGAAACTATTGGATTACTTTAATTCATTTCTACGTTAAGAAATATTTCAGATTACTCTTTTACAATGTTTTCATTTTGAAGTGTCTCGTACGACCATATAAGGAACATTCATGTATTTAAATTGCTTATTTGAAAATGACATAAGTAAATTGATTATAGGCTTCTGGTAAAATTCTAATTAAATGTCTGACGTAATCTCCTGTATACCCTAAATACTAAAAGTGAAGAATGAATCAAAGTTCACGGATAATTTTTATAAGGCAAACAGATACTAAATACTCACCTTAAAATTTCCTGTGAGGTCAAGAAGGTTCAGAGATTGCATACTTATAGGTTAACGAAAGCGAAAGAGTAAGAGTGGACAGACAGAGATAGCATCTCGCTGAACTCAAGAGTGGAGCTGGTGATCGCTATACAAGAAAGCGGAAGAAACGGATCGGTGAGTACCAAACGAGAGGGTGAAAAGGACGTAAAGGTGGATGGGTTTTAGTCGTAGAGAATGAAAGGGATATTTCGGGGAAGTGAACTGGAGTCGATTTGGGACTAGATCGCCAGAGAGGTTGCTGTTAGCGCACCCCATATTCTAATACATATCTTGTCTCCCCCCATTATTTCCCATTCAAATTATTTTCCTTGTTATAAGTAAGTGAATTAAAAGCATTTTGTATATGGAATATAAGGGTCGCTTATAATTGCTTCGTATTTGATATGTACCAATACTCTTACCGTGCGGTTTTTACCAATACCAGATGTTTACGCTGGGGTTACTTTTGGAACATTTTTGTTACTCTCACTGGAAATTGGTAATTTAGCTTCTGTACCGTCCATATTATTCACTAAGTCTCTCTTATTGATCTCTGAGAGAGAATTGAATTGTTGTCTTTCCCCTATTGTTCATCCAATGCACTTTTTCTTCATCTAAATCCCTTTGGAACCTATAGAAACAAAACGTGCAATCGCTATAACTTAGGTCCAAAAGGAAACTTTTTGTCAATGCGCCATTTTGCTCGCGCCATTCCTAACAAATGAATTACCAGTACAGAGGTTATTTCCTGTGCAGGGAATAACTGCATTGTGTATCTTACGTTAGTGCCGCTTCTCACGGTTAGATAAACTTCTCTGATGTCCACATTTATTATGCAGTTTAATACGATTATATACCATAAAAATGAAATACCACTGAACATATTATTTGTAGCATTCACGTTACAGTAGGACCATTTATTGGTGTTCCGATGATAGTATAGCCGATAAATCTTCGTATGAACCCACTATTATTTTTTATTGTATTGATGTGCCGTGGTCAAATTGTTGCGGGGTTCTATCATTCATAAATCCCATGAGAATACCTTTGGGGATTATCGCGAACATTCTTTTTCAAATTCTCAGTATGACGATTATCTCACAGCAACCATGGAGACTAAATTATGTGAGTATGGCGCTACTTTGTCTCCTCGGTTCTAGATAATAGATAAGAGACAGAGTGAGAACCAGAGGCATCGACTTAAAAAATCCAGTTGGTATGAATAATTTAGAATATTTCGTCGCTACTTTTCACCCCTTGAGAACAGTGGTTGTGATATACGAGTCTATTTTCAAATTTTGTATAACATATGTGATTATTGAAATAGCACTCAATATTTTTATCTGGTTACGATGTATTCGAGTTGAAAGTTTTTACTAAAACATCATTGAATGGTTCATTACCTAAACGTGGACACGGATAATTTACGAGCAGTAAATATGATAGACGTGATTCGTAATTTTAACTTAAGAAAATAATATTTTTATGGTTATGTGATCAAGTGCTCTAAATTTCCTAGGACATACTTTTCATGTTTTGAAATAATCTTCATTGACTCGTCAAAAAATATAAATGTACAGTAGAAGATTAAAACAAAAACAAACAACAATAAAAAGTGAATAACATGAGTAAAAATAAAGTAAGGAAACAACTGTTTTTAATTGATTTGCAGGGACGAAAATGAGGAAATTAGAGGTCTCTACTGTTGCTGGTTGTGTAGATGTTCTCAGAGGGTTTTAAGTATTTTAGTATATTCATGGAAGTGTGAACAGAAATGGTCCTAATGGCTCAGTTACCGCTTCATACACAAAAGAAACGAATTTCTCGTTTCTGATTGTTTTATTGTATAGGAGGAGCTCTCTCGCTTGATCAGCTTCCTTAATTGTTTCTTGCACTCACTTCGTGATGTTAATCTTCTCTTCTTATCGTTACATTGATTACATCTCCGAGTTCCGTGCTCCTCTTCCCAGTTTCCACAACGTCGTTCGCTTCACAACCTCCATCCCATTGTGTGCCGCGCTCCTGGAGATGGAGTAGTATAAAGGTCGCCGTGGTGAGTCGCGCGAGTGGTCAGACGGACTATGCGGCCGCAGGAACCAGGCATAAAGCACTTAATTGTAAAAACAATCGCCGCATTGCAGGGCAACTTTCTCTTGAGCGCAATCCGTGACGCGACGTCTTACAACGTGCCGCACCCATCGTCCAAGCACCCAGACGCTACACATCTACACCCTTTAATGACCTAAGAATTAGAACTCGCTATGGCGATTGGTGTATAGAGTATTCTAAGCAATCACTATTTTATTTTCGTACAAATTTTAGCAACAATGCGTTCAATTTAAGCAGTGCACTGTGGTACAACCTACATTGGTCGCACCTATTTTCTTGGCACTGATCATTTGAAGAGCCCGGGCATATGTGAACTGAAAAGTTTTTATATTTATTGGGAAAATTCTTATCTTATTATCTCCTCGTAAGTAATTCAAGAAAATATAAATTTCATATCTTCTTAGTAGTTTCGAAAATAATGCTTTTTCCATGATTAGGATAGTCTTTGCTATTATGTTGAAATGTAAAAATGCATTCTTGCGTTTAGGCGATGTGTTTATTAACTACGCCGACGCTTCGATAGCGAACGCTACAGGTTCACAAAAATATTCCTCAGGTAGACAAAAATATTACAGAACCATGTAGGATAATCCAACAATTACTCAATTATATTAAAATCTGTATACTTACAAATCAACTCAATACAACCCAGAACCACTTCTTACAATACTATATTTATCTACACCCAACTAAATAATCAAACTTTATTTCAATAATTCACCAATTAAATAGAACAGTCAAAAAACACACTATGAAACTATCACCTTCAATTCAATAGGGTCGTATTATTACCTAACATTGTATAATCTAGATATTTATAACACATACCTTAGTTGATCCTCAATACAATTTCATCATTAAACTACTTCATCTCCATCAGAATTTTATCACATCATCATCAGGACCAGAATTTGTTGGTATCGCAAACGATTAAAATCAGATACCTATTTAAATTTCTTATCTCACCATCATATGAGGCAGAAAATTAATCTAGCTTTAGCTTCAAACACAGAGGACTTAATTTGAGTGAAAAAAGATTTTCACACAAAAATATGATACAAATTGTGTACAAATTATTTGATTCTTGTTTTGCTCAAAATTTGATTCTTCTAGCCTTAAGGCGTCCAATAACAATCCATAGAGATCAATCACATATGGGAGGGGGTTAACAGACGTTCTACATTATAACTGAAATATTGCTTTTGTAATAAAAAGACATTAGGGAATTAAGTATTTTCCACGGTCAAACAAACAATTCCTAAGAATAATGTCAGTGGAGTAATTAACTCTGTCCCGTATGGTGAATGTCACAAAACGTATGTCGGTAAGATAGGACAGATGCTGCATGCAAGTGCCAATCAACATAAATGGAACTTGGATAAACAGGACCTCAACTGTTCTTTTGCTCAGCCTGCAGTTACGAGTAATCAGAAATTCAGGTTTGGACATTCCGTTTTTTTCAGACGAAGTTAGTGCAAAGAAAAGGAAGATTAAAGTCAAAATTTGTTATTAATCCTTTTTATTTCTCAATAAAAAATTAATTGGAAAGCGAATAAGAACGTCCGGTTGCTTTAGACTTTTTAAAGAATAAAGGATAAGTGTATTTTTCTAAAGACTTCATTTTTGGATTTTGACAGGGTACCTGACATTTTTGTGCAATTTTTCTTGTTTTATTACAACCTTTCCATCTCTCGTGAATCCCGAGTAACTCGTGTGCTCTGTGGCTACCACCCCACGAGTATTAATCCGCCCAAAATTACAGTGCAATGCAAGAGAAGGGAACGTAAATCGACTCTGTGTAGCAGTCTCTCGGAACTCGAGCCTGAGCTTGTGGGGTCAGGGGGTCGAGAAGAATAGGGAGACCTGTCCGAGGACGAGAAATGTTAGGAATGGTAATGATGTTGGAATCCTATTTCTCTTACTATCTTGTATCCTCTCTGTGACCCTCTCTTTCGTTATACAACTAGTCCTGTCTCGTTATTATTCGTTTTCTTCATTTCTTTCTCTTCCTCGCTCCCATTTACAAGTGATCCTTTGTCCTACCCTCACACAGTGATCATTCTTCTACGCTACTTATATTTCTGATTACGATATCTCTCGGTTACATGTGTGTTTGAATGCATATCTAAATTGCACGTATTATGTCTCTGGGCTCCCACGAATAACCACTATGAGAATCTATGTATAATTCTCTGAGTGCAATTGCACCAGACAAAAAGTATGAAATTCTTGGGAACTTTGAGATTTGTGCATATCTTGTCGAATTAAATACAGAAGCTTCCCAAAGGTTGTGTATTGTGTTGATAAATTAAGATTTTCTCTAACGTGATTCAACATGGTTGCTACAAAACGTGGGTCTGTCCCAGACTTGTTCATATTCAAATTTCATTGATATATTAAATTAAAATATTTTTAAAATCATTTCTTGCGTTATAGTATCAACAGCGTTGGATCCAAGCGGGGGGGGGGGGGGACCTACGAGGGCTATAGCTTTCCCCATTGGACATGAACTCTTGACAGATAAATGGTATGAAGTTAATAAATGGCATACTTTGTAAAAGTGCTGCCAGATTAATAATTGTTATTAGTTATAATTATTATTGTTATTAATAATATCAGTTATTAATTGTTAATTATTCATGCGACGCATTTTATTAAAAGGTAATATTTATAAAATATGTGTTGTAAAACCATAACTTTTAAACAAAAATGCTCCCCGGTAAGCCCCCACGCTTGATTACGGTCTTGATCCGCCACTAGGTACCAATTTTAAGATTAATTATAAAATCAAATATTTTTGTGTAAAATATTAACCAGACAAATGGAAATTTCATTTTCAATTTAATTTTCTTTATTCTGTATAATGAGTATGGAGGAAATTCATAGCCTTTCTCATGTGCCTTTATGTCGTACATTGTTGATCGAAAATATAAAAAAATAATAACATAATGATGGGAGAGAAAAAAAATTATTTAGGAATGAAGTTGACAGAAGAGAGAAGAATTGATTTGATAAATAGGGTAAAAACATGGGTTGAAACGTAATCACAAAGAGGACAGAAACGAGAGAAAGCTAGAATATATAACACATTATCGATGATAATTCGCTTGCCCCATACAGACATCATCATATAATAAGAAATTATTGATTTCTCCTTTCAACAAAGAGAGTAATGCGAGTTAACAAAAACCTTATATTTTCCCTGTGTGTTAGTGCAATACCAACACCGATCTCAGAAGCTGTTAAGCGAAGAGGTGAACAGTAGGAAGCCGCATGTTTTAGTTTTCTTGAAAGTGAATTTGACATGGCGTCCGATCGCCAGCTGCACGAACGCAGGGAAGCGTGGCCAATCCGCCATGCGCCCACTCCCCTTCCCCTTCCCTTTCCACGTTTCTTTCATCTCCACCTCCGTGAACTTTAGCTTTGCTTCCAGGGGAATACAGTGGAGAACAGGTGAAACGAGATGCTTTCCATGTCAACTGCATAGAGAATAATCTTCCTTGAGAATACAATAACATTTTTGTTGGGGAACAAATTGACATAGTTATAGATCTATGTCAAATATTTTTACGAAATGTATTTAAATATTATTGATTTTAATGTCACTGGGAGGAAATCTTCTAATGAAAAAAAAAAAAAGAATGTATTTGGTGTTAACCTCTACCCACGGCTCAAGCTGTGGCAACACAAAGCTTTGAAATATAGTCAATTGGTTTTCTTTGGTGACACATAAATCTTTAACTCCCTTCAAATAGCGTTACTGCTATGATCATAGATAGGTCAGTGAAACATAGTTCTCGTGAGAGAACTACTTCGATGATAATATTTATTTGTTTATTTCATGATATCAAGGTCAATATATCGATGACTTAGAATTTGATATGGATCGTCAAGAAACTCCAAACCGTCCAGGGTGGATGAGGATATGAGGCATACTTTCAAGATTTTTCTCTTATGAGACGAGCGAATACGAAGTAAAGCCGAGTAAGGTGTTCAGGAATAGGAGGGATACACCTGTTACACTCTTTCTGGAAAATCAGGTCACAATCGATTCTTCTCATGCCCCGCTCGAAATACATTACACAATAGAAACTGAACCATTTGGACAAGTTACATTTATCCATAAGACTAGTTTATATGTACAACCGATGGGACATATTTTAAAAACCATCACGCCAACAAATGTAGAATTTATTCAAACACTCCAATGTTTGACTTTGACATCTGGTTATGAATATCATATTTATAATTTAAGTAAAAACTCATAAAATCCGAGAAAAAGTACTTAAATTCATATTGCCTATGTTTTATCTCATTTAAAAGACTAAAAATTTAAAAACTTGAAAAAAATGAAGGAAGTTGTATTACTTTAGATCAGGGGTGGCCAACCCAAATGATTTTGCGGAACACTTTGGAAATGCATCATAACTCCGCGGGCCGCATATAAAATTATATATCCCCGTATTAGATTTAGACCCACTATAGACATTTTTTTGGAGTGAAAAATTGAAACATAATGAGTTATTATGACTGTGTTTACTATTATTCTTACATGTAAACATAGATAATATAATAATGATACTAAACGCATATTGTAAAGAAATATATAACACTAATAATGAAATATAAAAAATATATAAATATAAATGAAATAAGAAAAAAATGAAGTCCTTAAAAATATTTATTTTACTAGTGCGATATTTGTTTCTCCACTCTTTCACTTAGCTTTTGCAAATTGATCTCAATTTGGGTATTTGCACATCGTAATTGGTGTAGCAGGTTAGCGTCCGTTATGTTTGAGTGTGTTTTGTGTTTGGTCAATTTCATTTTCGAAAAAAAACAAAAAACATTCGCAGATGTAAGTTGAACCAAATGCGCTAACAACTTTGTGTGCCAGATTTCTCAAATTGGAAAATTTCTCTTTTGTGTGTGTTATAAAAATCTTTTTTTGATTCCGATGTTTCAAAAATGTGTTTTCATCCAATATTGCACTGTAAGTCAACCAGTTGCATTTGGAGACATTCTGGGGACGACTCGATTTCAACATGAAAGGGAGATGAATATATTTTAAAAATATTGTTGTATTTGTCTAACTCTAAATTACTGAATCGGCTTTCAAAAGCAGCTGTAAGTTTTCTAATTTCTTTTGCATATTTGATGTAATTGTTACATTTTGATTTCTTAAATTCTTTCAACAATGGGAAGTGGTGAGTGTTATTACTTTTCAATTGCGATTCGAAGTACAACAATTTCTTCTGAAATGCTTTGATGTGATTAAATGTATCGATTATAAGGTCATCTTTTCCTTGCAATGATATATTTAATTGATTGAGTTTTTCGACAATATCCACTAAAAAGCATAAATTCAATAACCACTCATCATTTCTTAATTCTGGTACAGGTCTTTGCTTGTCATTCATAAAGAAGTCAACTTCTCGTAAATCATAAAACCGCTGTAAACATCTTCCACGACATCTTCTGAATATGGTGACGTCAGTAAAGATGGTTAAATCTGACTTGGCTGACGTCACCATATTCAGAATCTAATTCTTTCCGGAACTCCTTCAATTGTCGATGCGGAAGTGCATGTGATCGAATGTAATTCAGTGTTTTTATAACTACTTGCATAGCATGATCCATCGATAATACTTTTGTTGACGAATCGAACAGTGGATTATAATTAAATCCTCTCTTTTGGACCGGTTACTAGTTTTGTTCATGGATTCTATTNCAGGTGCTCCATCAGTTGATATTCCAGAAAGTTTTTCCAAATCCAAGTTGTTTTCGCATAAACAGTTTTCAACAGCATGGAAAATATCTTCTCCTGTTGTTGTACCTTTTAAACTTATCAAATTTAACATTTCTTCAGTTACTTGAAATGATTCATTTACTCCACGAAGGAACACTACAAGCTGAGCTGAGTCTGAAATGTCTGTGCTTTCGTCAAATGCCAAGAAAAAATATTTGAAATATCGAATTCTGTCGTGCAGTTTTAAGATAATTTCATTTGAAATGTCATTAATTCGACGACACACTGTTTGCCGAGATAGGCTTAGGTTCGAAAACAATTTACTTTTATCAGGCAAAATATCCTTCACAACTGCTTCCAAACATTCTTTCACAAATTCACCATCCGAAAATGTTTTCATTTTTTTTGGGGGGGTGGGGGTGGAATAAAAAATGAAACAGAATAGCTTGTCTTAACAATGTTGGAAGGTTGCTGCAATGCTGCACCAAACATTGTTTTGTTGAGCCTTTAATTGAGATTTAAACTCCTTGAGCTTCCATTGTTTCACTTCTTTATGGAATTCAAATAATTCTTATGTTTTGTTTCGTAATGCCTCTTAACATTATATTCCTTAAATACAGCAACGACCTCTCGGCAAATTAAACACAATAATTTTGTATTTTGAACTATGAAGAAGTACTTTTCTTCCCATTCATCGCTATATTTTCTATTTTCGTCCCCTATTCTTCTTTTCTTTGCAGTCATACTGAAAATAAGAGAGATATTAAATATATCTATTTTTTATTGTTAAATTAAAAGTCAGTTTTAATTTAATAGGAGTTATTACCTGGCTGTTGTTGTTTTAAATATGTTGTTGCAGTACAGGTATATTAAAATAATTATCCTACAGTCACGGCACACAAAACAAAAACAAAAAGCAAATTTTTCCTTGAAACTGAGAATCTGCTCTGCTATTAACAATCAACTGTGCGCAGAATAATTAAATTATATTCTGCGAACTCATTACTGTAAACTCACAAATAAAGAAGGCAATATCTGTCATATATTCGCAAGAATATTATTTCAAAGTTATTTTTTTCTCATAATTTCGACAGTTAATTTTTGAATATATGGATGTACAAATAATGTATTTTTTTAATATATTGGTTTTCACTACTTTGGCCATTATAAAGTAAATATATTTTGTAAAAGTGTGATGAATCTTGCGGGCCGGTAAAATGTTCAAGGCGGGCCGCAAGCGGCCCGCGGGTTGGCCACCCCTGCTTTAGATAATGAGGAAATCATGTCTCATTACTAGGGCTATTAATTCTGTTCAGACAGGCGAACACATTACGTTCGGACAGAACACTCTGAATAATTTATATACGAAGCAGTGGGGATCTACGGCTATCATGATCTCGTTGCGAACATTCAATAGTAAAGACATAATAAAATAAAGATTTTTCTTTAAGGAACTTTTGATGAAATGGAGAATGATGAAATGGCAGAAAGTGGAATATTTAGTATCAAAGAAAGTGCTGAACAATGCTCCTCAAGGCATCAGTGAAGCTGAACCAATAGGTTTTTTCAGACGTCATTGAAATCCTTGCTCGATTCAGAATGTCTGTTAACATTCATTTAATCCAAACATTTTGAGGTCTTCTCTAATGCTTTGTTACTCGCTTAGATTGTATTCACTAGGCTTCTTCTTTAGCGGGGAATTAGAAATTCAAATATATTGCAAATACCTGAAAGCGTTATCATGTGCAGTTCGTTTAACACACTGCGAGATAGAGTAATTCATTTACAAACCGTATATGTAGACTTAATTCAATTAATATCTGATAGTCCACCATGCTTTTATTGAGATTCAGTTGCGAGGAAGAATAGTCTTTGAGTCAAGAGCTACCCGATGAGCTTATTGTTATTTAGTCTCCATATATTAAACACTCTAAAATAGTACTCCAAGATATAATGCTTGCCATGATCTAAATATAATTGTGATTATGCACACCTTATCTCTATCCACTTCTTTCTGAGGAAACGCCATTTCACGTTTCGTTAATTTTATTTAAATTAAGGTTCAACACTTTTTCCAATTATTTATCACGTCATTTTACTTGTATCGGTTTCTCTTGCTGCAGTGAGCTAATAATTTACCTTTTAATACATGCCATTCTTCTGTTACGTAATACATGCCATATTCATGTTATTGTTGTGTCATTCTTCTCCTGACCCTCAACTGAAGAGTTGCACTCCCCTCGCCCGCAGGGAATGCAGTGCAGTGATTGACATGTTCAAGACCTCGTTCTTAAGGTTTCTGAAGGTTTCTTCCGTCAGTTACACGTATAAAACGTTTCTTCAGACACGGTAGCTGACTAGTTACTTTTGCTAACATTCTATGACAGAACGTACTGGTCATTGTACTGCCGGAAAAACCTTATTCCGAAAGGACTTTTGAAAGTGGTTGCCTACTGACCACATACTAGTGCTGACAGGACAATCATTTTAGTATTCACTTGTCCTGTTGCAGTACTTTGGGGTACCCCTCAAGTTCATCACAAGTTATATTTAGATCAATCTCTGGCATCAAATTTCAATGAATAATAAGCGACCGATGAAGTAAAAAAAGAAATATATTTGCGTGTAATTAGAGACAATAGTATAATGAAAAGAATTTATATTACTAGAAAATAATAAACAATTGGACAATAAAATTTTTTATCTCTGAAATTGAAATAATATGATATTAAACTGGTATTTTGTTTTTATATGGTTTCGTTCTCATTAATATCGCTAATCTACAGTCTAATGATTCCTCCGTCGGGCTCCCATTCCACTCGAGCGAATGAATCTTCATTATGTAATAGAAGTAATGAGACCATTACACTTGATGTTGTGAAACGCATGTAGGCATTTCAAACATTTCCTTTTCAAATATTTTTAGTGTTTGTGTAGTAAAAAAACAGAACACTTGGAGCTACTTGTTGCGACATCTCGTTTATAAATGTGAAAAAATTGAGCATTGGGGATTAGCCTAGAAAGTAACTGTTTTTTCACGCCAACGTTTGTGACTAGCTCAAAAATGCATCAATTTCCCCCCTTTTTGTGTAGGGAAGAACTAAGTATTCTTATAACGTGAAATAGAACAAATATTAATCATTTTTTAACTTATTCTCCTCACGGGGATAATAACCTTCCGGGATTGTGCTTAATAGTTGATTACACAGTTCCTTTCAAAATGATACCCTCAGACGAACAATCTCTCTTCTACAAACCCGGTCGTCTGTTTCTCATTTATTCAATAACAAATAATGTACTTTCAAAAATACTTAAATTCACATAATACGCTACTTTACTCATTTGAAGCAAACATGAGCCCATCCTGTTCGTGCGATTAGAAAAACGAATCAAAGAACAGTGTCGGGATGGGACTACACGACCGTGCTCATATTAAGGGTAGATATTATAAATAATAATGTTTCTTAGTAAATACGCACCGATTAATATTCCTTGTTTATAGATCCCTTTGTACTGTTCCTAGAAATAGTATTTATACACACACCTTTAACCTTATTTCATGCATGGAAGCACTCAACAACTGTTACAGCAACTCCGCTATTTCTTCAGGAATTCTTTAGTTTCTTCCCCCAATCTCGTCAACCTTACCCACTTCAGGAGGAGTTTCAATGATTTTTTCTACTATTTTTATAAAGCACTTTATCATTACTCATGAGAGGAGCGAAGAAATCTCCGAAATATTTGTATGAATACCTACAGAAATACGAAGCGACTATCTTAATTGCTCAACGAGCACTAACAAGAAACCATTTTGTCATAACTTTTTATAACTAATGAAAACCAAGCAAGTGTCATTGTAAAAAAAAATATGTGAATTTTGTTGCCTACTGTATATTTAGAGAGATTTTTAGCAGTCTTCCACACGGTCTTTTATTTTATTTTATGTTTCTTTTCATCTCTCTTTTCTGGATGACACTTCTTTGTCGTGCCACGCAGTGGCGTCCACCACGGGGATGTCGATGTTATCTTCTATTAAATGACCCCTTATTTGTTTATCTAATATCTCACCACACACTCGTCCCACACAATCTTCGAAGATCTGAAATTTTGTCTACTGTATGTCTTGAGAGTATCGTGCAAATTGATATTGGATCTCAACGCCTCGTGTATGGCTGAGAGATCATTCATCGCCGACGCCGCGTTATATACTGTAATTATCCCTCGTTTTTGGCACTTTAGGTGTTAGAAGGTCGAACAACAATAAAAAAGCATTAAAGAGGGTAAGTACTTCTGAGAACGTCAAATTAGCTCAGAATTATCGTTGATAGCTTTTACTCAATCTCTTTTCGCTTAAAGGTCATTTTTTGTACAAACTTCAATATCACGATACAATATCAATCCTGTTGATTGTATAGTACTCAAATCACTGAAATATTTATCTTCAACAATTTATCGGCGTAATAGCTTGCTAGTATTTAAGTGATATTTCCTAATCATGATTGTGACAGAATGCTAAAAAAATGTTTGGAAACAAAGCTAGGGTAATAACAGAGCTAACTGCATGAGAAACTTTACTTCAATGTTCTCAAAACAAAATTCCTAGAATTGTGTGGGATTTAGGTAAAATTAGTCGTACATGTTTATAACTCATAGTTTTATCTTCTTCAACATGTGGCAACCTTAATAAATCTCTATCATTTAAAATGGAAACAACCTTAAAATGTATGTAGTTAACCGAGATAATGAGTATGATAACATTTTTGTTGTTTATTTGAACAAAACGAAATTACTCTTCACAATATTTGAGGTGGAGTATGAACTTCTGGTATGAAAAGAGATTACAAGATGAAAAATTAAAGTAAAAAATCTCTCAGATATATTTCTATTGTGTTGCTTGTTTAGTTATTATCGTTGTGAAAAATTAATGAAGTAATTACTAGTCATCAAGGTCGCAATCCTGTAACTGAAAAAACTGGGAAATGCAGAGCAGTGAAAAATGTATACCAGTTGTCTATTTCCCCCATCAACCACTCCTCCAGTTCTTCTCTCTGAATACAATATTGACAACAAAGAGTTTCAAACATGTATTCTGAGGAAATTTAATTTTTTTTTTTAGTTTAAGAACTTTGAGATTTGGAAAATAATTAACACGGATTAAAACTTTCTAAGCTTCAACGATTGATGTTCTCCTGAGATTTTTGAAGTTGTATATCCTGTGAAGTCTCTGATATTAGGAAAAGAGTATATCGGACTAGAACTCGATATCAAAAGAAAGGCATCGACAGTAATAGTATCGCAATAACATGTAATTAAGTTCGCCCTCTATAGAGCGGAGTGGTGTTCTCTGGCAACGCGTGTGTCGGTCACGGGGTCTGGCGTGAGAGCTCCTTAACGTTCGCCGCCTGCACAACGTCACGAGTCACGACCACCACTCATCGACCTATTTCTGTTTGTCGGAGACACGCGGACGCTTCAGTGATGAAGTGAACTCCAACACGCTTCTACATACAAGCGCTCCTGGTGGAGAGTGCAATTTGGCGTTTTCTGTATGCACCGACTCACCTCATTACTCGGAGTGATTTTCTATCTTTCTTGAACTTCGTTATTTCTCAAGACCAAAAGACAAAGATTTATTGTAATATCTTGTTCCTGCATCGTTGTAACAATATCCTCTTAATCTAAAATCATTTCCATTAAAGTTGAATATTCTAAATAAATAATTTACTCTCCGGAAACAAGCAAGAGTCTATCCCATGAATTTCGGTCAAGAGCCAAAAGGCAGTGGCGATATTCTCGATAGTGACTGCAATGGTGCAACTTCGTACACTCAAGATAAGCAACTTGGATAATAAATTAACAAAATGCTGCAATAATATTATTTGTAAATAATTATTTGTGTTAAAGAAAATTTGTTTCTTTAAGTAAAACTAATTTAGCTGGATTAGGGTACATTTTCAAAACCGTGCGAAAACGATATGATAATACAATATTCAAATATAAAATTACCAAACACGCCAGTGCAATAGTCAATAATTAAGTTGTTATTATACATCACTGATAAACTAAAAAAAAATAGTGTAATATACTAACTTCAATTAAAAGCATTGGAATGAATCAACAGGAAGTTCATGTTCTAGGGGTAATTAAGTGAACGCATCTGTTTGTGTTTTAAAATAATTTTAATTTAAAATTGTTAATTTACTCAATGTATCACTTGAGTTGTTCATTTATGGTGATTTATGAATATATTCCCAAACTAAAATATACCAAAAAGTTCCTATGAATACGAGTCATAAAATTCCTCATGAGGGAATGACATGGGGTATTGCCAATGGTGATGTATGAAGCAACCAACGTACATTAAAAAATGCTGAAAAATAAATTATTTTCCTATAATTCATCTGAGACTGCTTTGCCGTAATCTATTGGAAATTTCTGGAAAGTTTCGTACTTGGTCAAACCTCTTTTGAATACTTATTATCATAATTCGGTTCAAGAGCAAAATACACCTAGAATTTGAAATTTCCATATAGTAAAAATCCACTGTCCTCCGCAGTATTGCTAGTTCTGAGAAACTGTAGTGTCCCGTAAAAGATTGAAATTACCTATAGAATATGAAGTATCGTTTATCAAACAGGAATTATTCTATAGTAGTTGTATTTTAAAAGTCATTTCGTTGCTGAATTTGTCACAAGTAAACTCACATTATCTCTCATTATTCTTAAGATCTCACATTATTCTAAAACTGAAAACAACAACAACAACAACAACGGAACTTTGCATGATCCTATTCGCTAGCATTTACAGTTTACTAATAAAACTCATTCCTGTACCAATGAAATGCATTTATGAGTTCCAATGGTGGATCAAAGGGGGCTATTGCATTGCCCACAGCTCAACTCCAATAACGCTTTGAGGAGGTCGTAAGTGACATCTTTCTTTACGGTACCTTTACCTGCTCCACAGAAGATGGTCTTGAGACATTCGAAATGGCTCTTTTCTAGTACTTCCTGTCATCTTTAGACGGCATGTGAATTTCTATTCATTTGCGTAATGCCGTTTTTCCTCCCATACGTTGTGCAGTCCCTACGAACATCGTAAGTTGTATCTCAATAGTATAACCTTCATTTATTCGAATTCGACATAAATAGACCTCTTCAAGACAGTTGTTTTAAAATGCATATGTTAACCAAAACTATTGATTGGAACTTTTTTATAATCTTCATATACTTGTTGTTTGTTCATTGTGTCTGTATTAAAAATATTTTTTCATGAATTATTTGATTTGTTTCTTTATAAAATTCTGCTTGGTTCATGAAATCATTTTCCTTTAATATGTATTTGCTATTTTAAACCATTAATATATTTCTATCTAATAAATTGGTAATTTTATATTTGATGAGTTGATGTATTTTACTAGAAGACAATATTAATAAAATCTATGTTGTAAAACTGTAAGTTTCAAACAGAAATTCTCCCCATACTCCTCTCAGATTAGTCCCCTCACCCTTGATTACGGTCTAGATCCGCCTCTGTGAGTATCTAAGAAATGCAAAAAGAAATTTGTTCGTGAGTGGAGAGTCCATATCAGAAACGATACGAGTGAGCACAACAGAATGGTTTCTTTGTGATGTAATAGAACGGCGCCAAGTACTGACAACTCTGTTCTTTGCAGCTGTGAGAGCAGTGCGATGGAGTCGTTAGCCGTTCGACACACACGCCTAATGGGCAGACATTGCTGTCAGCCATTGCGAATCGATTCTCTCCACCGATCGTCCTCTGCCTTCATCGCTGCCATTGTCTGCCATCAGGAATGGGGAAGAAGGAAGCCGCTCTAATATATTCTGCATTTGCAATTCATATGAAGAGTACGAAAAGTATTTTCGTCATTGCGACCTTGAATAGCTTTTTTTTGTTTTAGTTTACTTTTTCTTCTTTACATTTTTTAGAATTTTGAGCACTAGAATACTGTCTGTTCTTTTAATTATCACTATTTAAGTAGTGTTTATTTTTCCAATCTTCGGAAACTTAATTGCTTTAAAATAAAGACCTGTAGAGCAATTAAGTTATAGGGCATTTGTGTGCCAGAAATATGCACTAAATATGCGTGCAAAGTGTAATAATATGTCACATAATTATGCTATAAGCTTAATGATTTAGATTAACAAATCCGTGTATCAATATTCATCATACAATCAAATTTCATCAGAATGCAAAACCTAAAATCAAGTGTAGTTCTTGAATATCTCTATTAATCTATAGTGATGTCTGCTTCATTTATGCATTGAATCTGATTTTTATAGAGCAGAGTAAATACTTTGGAAAGAACGAAATAACTTATATGAGCTGCTGATATTAAAAAAGGAAGCGTCGAAGACAGCTGGTCGATTCTCGTCAAAAAATGAATTACTTATTTATTCAATTAGTCTTGTTTTCGTGAAATTATTCATATTGTTTGAAAGACATATTTAAAAAAATTGAAATCACACATCTTCAGTTTTATATAAGTAGTAAAAATAAATTATTAGTTCTAGAGATTTAAAAATAAATTATTAGTCCTGAAATATTTAAATTTGGTGACAGTAATCATTAGACCTTCCATTCAAATACATGTATGATGTAATACAAATTGGAAAAGAACGTACTTGCAATTTACTTGTTTCTGGTCATCATAGGTTTTTTAAAATTCATATGCCAAATGTGTTATTTTAATTATCATACAATCGCCTCTTACTCGGCACAAGAACATTTGGAAACAAGTGATTGCATTAGCACAGTGCGTCGTAATGCAGAAATTGTTCTCCAATTGTCAAAATCTTAGCAAAGAATAAAAATGTATCCTCACAATATCGTTAATTTTTATTTCTTTATTATATTTTTTATTTTATTTCTTTGTGCTTATAAAGGGAATTATCTTCGTAATGAATGTAACGAATTCATGTATGCTTCATACATTTCAGACTATAGAGTATGTACTGAGCTGTAATTGCATGATAAATAAAAGAATAATGAGGAAAGAAATGAGAAATATGATTTTTTTCACGATGCAAGAGTAGACAATAGAAAAAGTGCTAATTTATCCTGTATTAGGAATAACTCGCAAATTATATTAAGATATCAGTTCAATTATTATGACGTAACGTTTTTGGGCAAGATAAAAGAAAGAAATGTAAGAGAAAAATAAATTCTTTTTCATTTGATTTTTTTATATTCGCTTTCAGTTTAATTTCTGTTTACATGTTATACTACTTTAGAAAAGTGATCTAAGAAGATTCAGTTTTGGCAATGAAATAATTTCGGAAAGTCTATTCTAAAAAAAATGAATTATTTGGAATGTCTGTTGCATGGAAATCGGAGAAAGTAATGATGAAATTATTTGAAATTTCAAAGTACACTTCTTAAGGGTTGTTGAAAATTCAAATTCAAAGTATGGTTAATGTTCATGATTTACAAGAGCAGAAAAATTATAAATTGGCTTATAATCAGTAGATGTGAATCTGCACTCGCGTAACTGATGACTGCGAAGTTTACTAATGTACCCACCAGAACTCAATTGTTTAATCAAAAACATTGGATTCCGGAACGTACCCTAAAAGTGAAATATAAACCAAAGTGTTCAGAGATCGTAACTAAGTGTTTGCTTTATTAAAGTTTCTGTGTGAAGTATATATTCTTCCGTTTGAATGTAACTCGCAATTAGTACATATTAGCATGTAATTCTGAAAACTGTGTATTTTTATAGTATTTCTTCGTGTTGTTTAATTTTCGAAATTAACAAAAGTGAATATTTAATATCACAATAGTAGAGATATGAAAAGTAGCACATAAATGTAGAACATTACATAAAAACCCCGGATAATGCCGGACAAAATGAGCTACAAATTCCAGACTTATTGACAGGTGTTTTAATACTAGAATGTTGAGTAATTATTATTTAAGTTTCTTTCCGAATACTGCTAGTTATTATATAAAAAGAGGGTGTTGTTCTAACTCTAATGAGTCCCAGCGAAAATTAAGTAGTCGCACTATAGTGAAAGTACCAATCAGTGGGTCCAATAAACGTAGACTTTATCGAAGTTAATGGAGTCGTAAGTAGAGTCATAAAAGAAATATTATAGAGTCAATATGTGATATTACGATCTCATTCCAGTCGACAAAATGTCTTTGTAATGTGCAGCAATCAGTTAAAAATGATGGAAGAAATATTACACAAAGTTACCTTGCAGAACTAAGATATAATGATATTTCATCTGTTGAAATAGACAAAGAAGAAAACGGAGAAGAGTGGACACAATGTCGAAATCCTAGAGAACTACATTTAAATCTAATTGTCTTTTTACAATATGGAAATCCACAATCTTCAAGACACAAACTTTACACGTAACGCTTCATAGTGAGTCAATCTGTACAAAACAGTACAGAAATGGTTGCACAACTTTTTAATTTGTATTTTCCTTGTTGTTTCCGTTATACATTTAAAATTAAAACAGTTTTTTTAAAAATATTTATCTCAAACCTATTACGTGTGGTGGCCATTTTCACCATTCTCTTGCTCGTCGTGTTCTTGAGGACAAAAATGGCTCCCAGACGGTATTATATAATATTTCAATTTTTGTGATGTGTCAGCCTCGCAATTGAAATTATTTAGATTCAATAATTTGCATGGAAAATCAACTTCTACTCTCGTTGGTTTTTATTATTTTTAGTTTTGCTTCATTATTTGCTCCAAACAAATCAATTCATATTTGGTTATAGAAATTTGAAATTATATTGAAAATGCACATTGCCTTGAAAATAATTTGAACCGCAGTACTGCAGTGACATTTCTTCCCTTCTGAATAATGGAAAACAAACGCGAAGCGTGTTCCGTTCCACGTTCCCACGGACATTTCATCCCGCCTCTCCGGACGTGGAACGGAATGTTCGTGTCGCGAGTTGGCATCCTACGTCACAGAACAAAGGCGAGCGCGTGATCGACGCATTGAGAACAGAGGAGACATTTCGCCTAGCAACCTTGGCCTCCGAGACGAGCTGCGTGCGCCAATGGCAAGCGACAGTTTTAAGTATCAAGTACTCAGGCTGGTAGAGAGGAGACTTGCGTGTACTCGGTTATCATGAGGTTTTTGATTTTTGAGCACAAATTTCATATGAAAAAGGAAGTGAAAAGGTGCCAAAATAAGATGAAAATAGTCACAAATTTAAGAAATCGTACTTCTCCTATTCTAGTTTTTTAGCAACAAACAAGTACATCAATCATCACTCATTAGAAGAAGGAAAACAATAAGATTGATGCACTTTATGACATTAAGCAACTCTTCATTTAAAAAAATATGGCTGTTTCCATTAGGTAATATAACTTCCCTGTAGATGCTAAAGCTTATTTCGACATCCACAGAAAACTGGGTCAAACTTACTATTCACTTCGTAAAATACACTTCTATAATAACTAACATTCATTCACGAACTGCTGATTCCAGTGGTCACTGATCCCAAAGAGGATTTGCCCTACACTCAATTATTTTCAATTGTTGAGACGTGATTTCAATGCCGCCTTTACTCAAAGTAAATACATTCGTATGTCACTGCAAGCTGAGGAGACATTAATCGAAAATTACTTAAATATTTTATATTTATTCAAAATCACACATAAATAGAATGAAAATTACACATTTCTCTTTAAAATGATGTATTGCGCTGTAGTAATTATTGAAGAGCTGCTACAGTAAAATAGAAAAAAAGGGGATTGTAGGCAGTGGCGGATCTAGGCCGTAATCAAGGGTTAACCGGGGAGCATTTTTGTTTACAAATTATGGTTTTAAAACACTAATTAAATTAAAATACCTTTAAAAAATTGCATCCAATACATAATTAACAACCAGGTAGTATTAATAAGACTAACAATTATTTATTAAAGTTATTAATATGGTATAATTAATTTTATTAATCCGGTATTATTAACAATGATAACAATTATATGATTAATTACAATTATAACTAATAACAATTAATTATTAATTAATCTGATAACATTTTTACAAAATATGCCATTTATCAACATCAATTCAGTTAAGAGTTAAGGTCCAATGGGGGGAGACTGATGATGAGACTTCACTAATCTTAGCATCGTTGGTTTCGAACTACATTATACAAACTATCTATTTTACTTTGTGACAGTGTTGAAAAAATTTTACTATTTTAAATTAATAGTGAAGTTTAATGGTTTCTGACTTTCACTTATTCGTAATAGTCTCTCGTTGTTTACGACATGGTCTGTCTAGCTACTCATCCTAGCCCAACACTTTATATTTTTTGTAGAATCGTTCCTTCTTCTCTGTACACCAATTTCCTGTTCACGAACGTCAATCTTTTCCCCCCCCCCCCATCCCAAATAATGCCCCAAAAAGTGAGCTGTTATACTGAAAAAGTTATGTGGTACCTTTTATTTTTAGTTTTTTTCATGGGGGTCTGGGTAGGGAGCTAATTTGAATTATCTTGCCAGGAATTAAGACTTATATCCCCTTCACTACGTAGACCTACAATCTTTTGAAGAAAAATGATATATAAAGTTGAGTTTCTAAGATATCCTCTTCTGTGTGTTCATTAGAAACCGTGAAAAAAAAGAGGATAGAAACGTCGTCGAGTCACTTGAAAAATTGCTTCTAATCCTTTTCTCCTGAAGAAAATTTTTTGTTTCTTTATATTCAAGAGTAAAATGGAATATTTCACTCTTGAAATTTGGTTATCAAAAAAGTATTTTATACAATGAATATTCCTCTCTTTCATTCTTTCCTTCAGTAACTTTGTAATATATTATCTTATGCAATATATAATTTGTAACTACAGTGTAGTATTTAATGTATATCTAGTAATGTATTATTTCATTATAATATATCATTTGTAAATACTGACATAACTTAATAATTTGTTATTATATAATATTTATCTCATGCAGTCATTTCTATATTGTATTATTAATATTTGTATATTCATAATTGTGTAGTATTGTTGTTACTGTTTTTATTCCATGTTCGGTTCTAAGTCGCCATCCTGATTTGGGTTTTGCTTGGTTTTACTCAATCGCTTAATGTATTACAACGGGATGGTCTCTAGTTTTGCTTCGCAGCGTTAAATGTAAATAATATCCTCCTGATTATTATCGTGTATTTTCAAATGTAAATGTTTTAAATGGTTAGAAGGATCAGCAGACCTTATGGTCTGAGTCTCGCCGAAATAAAGACACTTTATTGTTATTATTATTATGTTTCTTCTTCACATAACTTTTTGTTATGGTAATATTATGGAGGAGACACCGGGTGCAAACCATGCACCTGAGGTATTATTATTATTATTATTATTATTCTTGGAAGTTTAGAGTAAATAACCTAAGTAAGAAAATTTTATACATTTTCTCATAAAATGTTTCTTAATTTTCACAAATGTACCAAGTGTGTTCAATCAATATTGTCCTGTGATATTTCTACTAGAGTTTACTATTCTTACGACAACCCCTATTTACATGTAAATGAAATTATAATATTGCATTTGCATTAGTGCATTGCTATTTCAGTCTGTGAGTTCTTTCTCTTCCAAAGGAAATACACAAATGAAAGCTGTCAAAAGTAACTTCAATTAATATTGTTTATGAACATCCAACGGCTAATCTAAAAGGATTAAATAAGCTTATTGAAGGAAATATTGGCAACTTCGTAATGCTCATAATTGTGAAAATCATTACTTTCTACGTGGAAACTGACGAAGTATAATATGAATGACGGTATCGTCAGAAGGCTAACTAATTGTGTCTCTGACTTCATTCATCTTACGACAGTCATAAGTTTCTTGTTTGCACTTTACGAGAAACAAGATAGAAATAATTATAAAGCTGGAATGCGTCAACAGACTCACAACGACTTCCGTATTCTAAGACGAATAAATCACAATTTAAAGCATACGTTGCTTGTTAATGGAGTCATATCGCTACTTAAGCTACTGAAGCAATGGTTCAATTACCCAAGAAAAACATAAAGCACATCATAGGCAATTCAAGATCAGCTATGTCCAACTAGCTGCCCTGAAAAGTTTTTACGGTCTACACGTTATAGTACATTTTACATCAAACCTTTGTAATATAAATTATGCTAACAGAGTTAATATTTAATGTTGCTCATCCGGTAAGACAAAATTAAAAATTTTGTTCGGAATTACACCACCTTATTTATGTCTTTTTGGCGAGATTCGGGCCATGAAGCCTGCTCTTCCACCTAACCGTTGGAATTGGGAGAGGGAATTGGAAACGAGAGATGTTGGGTTGCCGACATCGAACAGACATTTCTCTGGGGCAGGTGAAGGAAACCTCTGCTGAAAACTTTACGTAGTTCGGCCGAGCAGGGTTTGAACCCACGCTCTACCGCTCAGCGGGATCGTGGAAGCGAAGAAAGTACCACTTGACCACCGTTCTCAATCTCACTGTGTAATAAGAAAACATTTTATTATTAATAGAAAAATAAATAAATATTTTATTTAATTTTTCAGTTAAAAAAATATTAATTTCTGAATGAAAATCGAAATGTCGCGTTACAAATAAATAAATATGAGCCATTAGTTTTATTCGCCAGGTAACATTTTGCCAAACTCCATTCCATGCTGGCTCGATCATTCGAAAGTGTTCAGAAAATGTTCCGCGGTCTAAGATAAGTTGGATAGCTCTGTTCTAATCACAGAAAAGTGGAATGATTCTGGTAAGATTCTCATGGTTTTTTTGAAGAGGGTATTTTTACAGAATAATTGAATCACCAATCGAAAAATAGTGAGATACAGCGATGTTTTGCTATGTGTGGTTAATGAAACGCACGGACTTCACGAGAAGGTGCTTAGCATCGTATGTTGTAGTAAATCGCTTAAATAAAAGCTTGTTAGGAAAAGGATTTTTATTTATAATTTTATTTTATAATTTTTAGTATTAGAATTTGTTTATTTATTTGTCGTAATAATTAATCTTCCTTGTTCACATGTAACACGCAAAATGCCTTTTAAAGCGATGTACTAAAACGAATAAAATAGGTTAATATTTTCGTTAGAGTAATGCAATGTCAAATGCTAATGCCTTCACACATATTTCACATTAGTAGGTCCCAATATAAATAAACTTACTTACTATCTTAATTGCTGAAAATGATTTAATATTTTATGTTGAATTACTTGTTTTCAAAAAGTTCGTCGCGTGAAATGTTCATAAAAGTGGATACCGATTAATTTCATTGTACATTGCTAAGTAAGTACTTACTGAAGTATGTATTTTATTGACGATTCGCGCAACAAGCTTTTTGGAAACAAATAATTCAACATGAAGTATTAAATCATTTTCAGCGATAAAGATGGCAGTACGTTTATTTTTCTTAGAATCTACTGATGTGAAATATGTAAGCATTAGCATTTGACATTGAATTACTTTAACGAAAATATTAATTTATTTTATTCGCTTTAATACATCGCTTAAATAAAAAATTTTTTATTTATTATTTTATTTCATACTTTTCAGTATTAGAATTTGTTTATTTATTTGTCATAATAATCAATCTTTCTTGTTCATATATAATAGTCAAAATACCCTTTAAACACAAACTTGTGTAAATATAAATAAATAGCATAAATTATATAGAATCCGTGAGATATACCTTCCGATATCATAAACGTCTTTTGAGAAACGATCGTAATGATAAAATGAGAAGATGAGAAACGAAAGCGTAGGTTATGAAATGGATTACTTACTTGTATGAGGGAGACGGATTGTTTTTTAGGGGAAGCTTTCTGGAAGTAATTCACCACGAGTTACCTCAGAATAAAATTGTTATTAAAAAAATCTTGTTAAAAGTTTTTATTTGAAATAGACATCATAATATAGCATTGTCAGAGGGTTTATACATGTGTGCCAAATTTAAGATCTGGGGAACTGGTTTAAAATTCAGCTGCGAGATTTGGCTCAAGCATACGAACTAACAAGTGAAGTTAAATGCAAGATTGTAAAAAACAAGGAGGTTCACAGCAGGGTTCCTATTTAGGAGATTGGGGAGGAAAAGTATGAATTAATATTGACTCCGTTTTAATAAAATAAAATTTTCATGTTATTTAGATCTTTTGCGAACAAGCGAATTTTTAGCGTCCTAAAATTAATACTTTAATTACTAACAAGTTTAATGTTACAGTTTGTTATAGTCAATTATCGGAAGATGATTAATTAATGGAACCAATTTTGTATGAAAATAACAAGAAACTGAGAATATAGTACCAGAATTCATAGTGCTTTTATCACATAGAAAACTATTTGCTTTACGGAGCCCGTGCAACATTGAGTAACCGTCAGTAGTTATTGTCAGAGAACCACTTTTTGCCCGAAAAGATAAAAAGTAAAACTATTGGTAAAATATGAAACAAAATGTCCTACCTGTGACTTCGTTATTAGCAGAAACATTTTTTTTTCTTCTGATTTTGTGGATCAAAAAGACTACTTTTCTGGATTCCGTTTGTAAAATCAGTAGATGATATGTAAAATACGAAGTACAGATGTTCGTGACGTATTATATGCAGATGAAATAACATCATAAAAACATTGTCTGTGTACTTAAAAACTGAAAAAGTGTATTTCACAAAGTTTTTTTTTCCGAGGAGAAAGTTAAAAAACTCTTGCTAAGTTTCAGTGAGTGAAGAAAGTATTTGCAAAAACCATTACGTCTATATACTTCCTATCAATTTTGGAGTCTCAAGATGATGTTATTAAAACTGTTTTTATATTTTTTTAAAATATAATAAAAATTACACAGTGACAATATTTTCAACACCCATAATTCAAACAGTTCACTCAAAGGTTTTCTTTCCTGCTGAACATGTCTTGCAGAGAGTAACAAGTTTTACTTAATGAGTAGCTCTGTTCCTACGTTTGAACGACTACTTTATATCCATGCGGTGGAGAGAGTGGTGGTGATGGTCCCATGATGCCCGCTATTGCCCGTTGCATTCGTCGTAGGGCAAACTGATGAACCTCTGGTTCTAGTGCGACCATTTTACGTCATAATCGTCCGATAATGCCAGGAAAGAAATACTTCGTTTCATGTGAGCTGTCAGTAACACAGAAACTACAAATTTTCACATGGCGATGGTTACGTACTGGTTACGCAGTGATGAGATACGCCGTAAACTCGTAAAAAATACAAAATATTATTTTCTTACCAACTGTATCTATATTCTTAGGTTTTGAACTGCATGTAACATCAAAAATATTCATAAATTTTAAAATATTTGTGTATGTTGATTACGTATTATATATCACAAGATTCGTAAGAAGAACAAACACAATTTTAAAATTTGGAGGACGGGTTTGTGTGAGTACTGAGTGCACGGTTTAGCTCGACTACATGTCTATTTAAGTTCTCTCTCTCGTATTGGAATACGGAACCCATAATGAAACTTGGAATACATCATCTATTAATAATATCCTATTTTTAAGTTAATTAAACAAAATTAAAATGGGGGAGGTTTTTAAAGATTTAATTTTAAATATTAATATTTCTTTCTTGTACGAAATGAAAGTTTCAAATTTCAAATCGATTTCATAAGTAAGTAAACCTAATAATTGGAAAGAGCTACTATTATTTTCCTATAAAAATCACCGAGTTATTTTTGTATAAGTGTTTTTTAATCAATTATTGTTCTTGATGCAAGCTCTGTAACTCACCCAAAAAAGTAATTTTGAAGACTGAAGTCCTTTTGGTAGTCCAATTCTCATGAAGCGCTACTACATAAAGGACCTAATGTGGGAAGAGCGAAAAACTTTGGTGATTGGTTTGCACTGGTCACAAAATGCATTCATGGTGGCGAGGAATATTTAAAAATATAATTAAATGAATTTGGTGAATTGTGTAGTACTTTACATGGTTCGGTAAAAAGTCTTAAAATTCATTCAGTGTGAAAATGATCATGACTCAATTTAGTAGATCAGAAAATGTGTCAGGACATCTTCACTAGACTGTATCGTAAGAACTGTATCGTAACCTATCGAAGTGAAAAGAGATGTTGCAACCTTCTATCTGAGATCAACTTGATATTGTAAAACAAGCGTTGCACATATTTTATTGCTAGCAGTTAAAGGATATTGCAAATAACTTATTTCTCCTTCATCAACTGGCATTCTTGCTGTCTTTGCATTCAATTGCTAATATTAATTGAATATTACCCGATTAATCCTAATTGCCTTTATCAAATTCTTAGATTTGAAGTCAGCGAGTTGAAAACGTCATATTATAACTACATTCTGATGAAAATCTTGTCATCTTAACTTATATCTGATTCTTAGTGTCTCAATTTGTTTTGATTCTCAGTTGTACTCGTGAATAGTAGTTTCATTAATATCACACATTCCATAAAATCTCGCATATACTTTAATAACTTTACGGAATTATACGAGGGGATGTCAACTGAAAACCTTAGAAGTGTAGTATAAAATCGAAACTGGGCGCCAGTGGTCTGTAAATTAATACGCGTGTTTTAAATTATGTGCCGGATGTCCCCTAGTTTGCAGCACAGTGCAGATGCGCAAACACCGGCGCAGGAACAGTATAAAGATGGTTGCCCCACTAGCAACGTGTACCAGAGACGATCAGCGTTCGGTGATTAGATTTCTACAAAGTGACGGTGTGAAACCTATAGACATTTATCGCAGAATGGTCTAGTATGGGGATGCCTGTTTGTCACAGCAGAAAATGTATGAATGGCGTAGAAAATTCGCAAATGGTGTGACGTCCGTAACCGATGCTCAGCGCCCGGGTCAGGCATATTGTGTTGTGACTCCCGAGACTACAGCAGCAGTTAATGCCATCGTAATGGAAAACCGCCGAGTGACATTGGATGACATTGCGACAGCTGTACACATTTGTCATGGTTTAGCACATCACATTATGCTTGATGTGCTCAGATATCATAAGGTGCCCCGGCACGATGGGTGCCCCGGCAGCAGGCGTGTTGATGCGTGTGAAGAACTTCTGCTGCGCCTTGAACGCGACGGTGATGACTTCCTTGCACGAATCGTCACCGGAGACGAAACCTGGGTCCATTAACATCAACCAGAAACGAAGAGTGACCAAAGAGAGGGTGAGCAATACGACATCAACCAAACCAAAGAAGTTTCGAACACAGCCATCAGCAGGGAAAATTATGCTGACCCTCTTTTGGGATGAAAAAGGCGCCCTCTTGGAGCATTATAGGCCGCGAGGGTCCACTGTTACCAGTAACACATACACAGTCATCCTAAAAAATCATCTTCGGCCTACCATTAGAACAAAGAGACGTGGATTGCTATCGACAGGTGTTCTTCTGCAACATGACAATGCGCGGCCCCATACGGCTCGTGCAACGGTTGCGACAATCGCAGAAATGCGGTTTGAATGTCTGCCTCATCCACCATACTCGCCCGACCGTGCCCCGAGTGATTTCCATACGGACCCCTAAAAGAAGCACTTTCTGAGACGAAATTCCATTCCGATGACGATCGGTTGCGCCGTCTCCCAACATATCTTTTTCTACGGGAATTCAGACACTTCCGAAGCGTTGGCAGACATGCATTGAGCATGGGGGAGACTATGCCGAAAAAGATACAGGATCATTGTGTGTGTGCACAATAAATAAAATTTGAAAAAATAATTAAGTATTTTATTTGACTCTTCCTCGTAATATTGCTTATAACATCAAGGAAACGTCTGGATTAGAATCAGCACTATAAAACGTGCAACCACCATACAACGCAGGCACCAAAGACGTATAATGGAAATCCATGCAATAGAAAAGGCAGGAAGAATTCCGAAAGGTTTTGCAAAATGAAGTTTCCTATGGCTCCTGTACATTTGCAGGGAAACTTAGTATGACGTTGTTCCTTCACCGACAAACTAACCAATCATACTTGCTTCACGGATTAGCACAACCACAGATCTACGAGGCGTTTATCGCTTATACTTTCATTTTACTTGTAAAATATTCAGTCTCTATCTACTTATGCTGCCGTTTCATGTAGGATTGGGTATAATATGCGGTTATATTCACAGTGCTTTAGGATTATATTTAACTTTTAATAAGCCAGATTTAAGATAGCTTGTGAAGGTAAATATCTGAATTATTAACCTAAAATTCTATAAGAAGTATTTAAATGTGAAAATGATTTATATAATCCACAATCACAAATGTAATCTTATTGATGCATTTTTGTAATTGAGGTTTTAGGGCTGGCCAACGTCAAGGTCATTAGAACCCTTATTTTATTGATGCTTATGTACCGCAGGTGTATTGTAATTGGCGATAGTATAAAATGCAACAAATTAAATCCCTGTGATTTGCAATGTTTAAGCTGATATAAGAATAATAAACAAATTGGCTTTTGTGACTGCATTGTCTTTATTAAATAATTTAATTACCACCATTATTGATTGTCTACATACAACTGATATGAGAAGTTATCTGACAAACTCGAAAGCAAAGTTTCTCGCACTTATTTTGATGATTTCTCTTCACAAAGTGATCAATGCACTTTCATACTTACATATTTAAAAGGAGTGAGACATGGACTGAAAAACATGTCATATCGGGATTCATATTATGCTTCTTTATTTGAACGCATTAAAAATTTAGGATTAGTTTTAATTGAGCAGCTTGAATGTGACAGACAATTCGTTTTTCTGCAACGTCAACACGTGCAACTCGAACCCGGGACCTCCCGCTCTGGCCGCAAATGTGCTTTCCACTGCATCACCCGCCTCGACTCCTAAGTCCGTACGCGACTTTCACTTGGCCTGATCCGGTGAACCTGGGTTACATTCCCCTTCAAGGGATAAGTGACCACAGGCAGCTCCAATGCTGGTAGCTCTCTACCCCGGTTTTCGCGTACCTACGAGTCGGATGCATATTTTAAGTCTCAACTTCCGAGTACCTACTTCCAAGCAATTTTCACCTGGCTGTTGGCGTTGCAAACACTCCTCCACGAGTAGATACTCGGAAGTTGAGAGTTAGGGCCGGTTCACGTGTCCGTCGAACGCCGTGGTAGTTCGTGGTAGCAAAAAATCGTAGACTCTCAGTTCTACATCGCATTCTATCGCAGCGCGAACGCAGCACACTCGAACATTATTGTGCTTTATGGCAGTAGTGCCGTCTGCTTCACATGGCGATGTGATTCGTAGAAGCGTTTTTCCTACCGCAGATAATCACGGTGCATCGCACTGCCGCCTAGCTTGGCTCCGTTTGCATGCGACGAGCCCAGTTACGAAGTTTATTTAGGAATAGTTTCGCTTGTGTTTATTGTCGTTGACTTTTTACTTACTGATGTTTAATTGTGCACTGTTTGTTTGTAAAATTTGTTTTGTTTCTTAGTTAAAGTTTTATTGTTTGCTAGTTGCATTTTTATTGTTTGTTAGTTAATTTTTTGTTTGTTATTAATTTTTATTAACTAATGGTTCGAAATGACGGATTTTGACACGTAGATTCATTATCAAGGTAGAAGTTAGACTTGTGCTATGGGATTCAGAATCCCCAGCATGTAGTAACTTTATGTCACAAAATGTATACTATTCGTCCGTCATAACGTCGTAAGTCTATAGTAACGAACACAAGAAATACAACGTGTGGGTCGAAGTTTGCGGGCTGATGTTCCCGGAATACGCTCTGAATAAAACCTCTAAAAGTTTGGATAACTTTAAGTATTTATTTCAGTACAAGTATTACATTATATTTTAATTACTGTATGAACAACTGTATTGTATGCTAAAGTGAATCTCATTTTAGCTCCTCCAAACATCCTAGTTCAATTGAAATGAAAATTTATTTCATAAAAACACCCGATTTCCACAACACAAATATAAATCTTGCAATTAAATTAAACATGACGAAGAAAGGGATACCCGCCCTTAAAATATGCATCCGACGCGTAGGTATGCGAAAACCGGACTTACGAGCTACTAGCATTGGAGTCGCCTCTGGTCACTTATCTCCTGAAGTGGGATGTGACCAAGGTTCACTGGATCAGACCAAGTGGAAGTTGCGTACGGACTTGGGAGTCGAGGCGGGTGGTGCAGTGGATAGCACACCTGCAGCCAGAGCAGGATTTCCCGGGTTCGAGTCCCGCTCCGTCGCAATTTTCACCTGGTTGATAACGTTGCAAACACTCCTCCACGAGAAGAGAGTTAAAATTCGTTCTTGTATTTACTTCGTTATCAATTTGCTAGGAAGTAATTGCTCATTAATTGTCCTTATCTTTGCCTTGCTTATCTCGTTTCGGCAAGCTAAGGACCACGAGTGGCAGTAAGACTCAGGTTTTGTGTGGTTCGTGAATTTTACCGAGATCGGACGAACAGCGTCTATATAATAATAAATTTAATAAATTTATTGTCAAAAAACAGTACAAACTGCGTATGACCACGTGGAGGACAATAAAATAATTTACTCTCCGGAAGCAAGCAAGGGACCATCCCATCAATTCCGATCAAGGGNTTCCTAGATAAGATAAAAAGTTAGCTGCGAGTTATAATACATATATAATGTCAATATGTTTGTAATTTAACGTGAATATGTTTGTAAATTTACATGTACAAGTTATTATCGAACTATAGATTATTCTGAGTATAGTGTTTAAAAATCATAAGAGTTGAAAAAACACTAAATTCACGATTTATTGTTACAATAAACACGCCCCTAGACAAAGCCTAGAGAACCTGTATAAGAAATCCGCCTCTACCCGAAGGAAAAACGGAGAAAAACCCGGGCCAGGATGGGGAGATACAAAAAGGATCCATATTGCGCCATCCGAGTGTTACAACTGCGGTTGTTTATTACAACTGCGGTTGTCAGTCGCAGAGGGCGGTTGTTAGCCGCAGAGGGTGAACTTTTCATACATCACAGCTATTTAACCTGAGACATGTAAATAAAAAGCTACAAATTTTATCTTGCCCCACCTGGGAATTGAATCCGGGCTGACTTGGTGACGAGCGATCACGCTGACACCGTAGCCACGGAGGGGACCATTAGTTGCCCTTATAGTAAACGAAATTAGACATGCATCAGCAAAGCGATTAGCATGAGGAAAAAAAATCGAAGCGAAAACGTAATGTTGAATTTTTAATGTGATTTGTTTCTATTCGAATTCCATTTGTTTCCATTTGATTTTGTTTTGTCAGTGCACATTTTGACTCTTGGGCTGTTTCACAATACCTTAAATTGTTATGCATTTTGTTCTTGCTCTGTCTTTCAATAAGAGACTCACTAGGTAACATAATTGAAGTGTTTATGCTATTATTGTTCCTTTCTTTGTTTATGAAGCATTGTATGTATGATAAGTTCAACATCAATGATATGTATACTGAGAGAAAGATTTATCGATGCGGAAATATAAAATAATAATAATAACAATCCAAAACACATTATTGAGATACGTGAATCATTTTAATCATACGAAGTCAGTTTTGTAACCTTTCGAAGGGTTTTCGGATGTTGCAACCTTCTACCTTAAATCAATTTGATCCTTGAAAATAAACGTTGCATATATTTTATTCCTAGCAGTTAAAGGATGTTGCATCAACTCTGGTATTCTCGCTCTCTTTGCATAACTTAATATTAAGTCGATATTACTCGATTAATCCTTATAGTCTTCATCAAATTTTTCGATGTGAGGTCAGTGAGTTGAAAACGTGACTCATGTCTGATGAGGTTTGCAGTTCGTCTACGATCCTGATTAAGTTGAGATTCTTCTCTGAAAAGCACCCATCGCGAGTTTCTTGGTGTTGCTTAAAAGTGTTATGTTATCCATTCATGCCTTTAATAAACTCTGATTTCGAAAATTTGATAAGATAATTAATTAAGTCCTTACATTTTTGCGGCGGGTGATTAATTAACTACGAGAAAGAACATAAAAGATGAATTTCAATAGATGTGCAATAATTGAATAGAATTCAATGAAAAGTTATATGTGTTCGATCTATCCAAGCCGACATCAATTGCAGCATAGAAAACTCTTTAGACACATGAGTAAAGGTGGAATGAGTACTTAACATATGAGTAAATGGACGTAATGTATTACCAGAAAGCTTATTAACTGCATACGACCACGTGGAAGACAATATGTTACTATACTCTCCGGATAAAGGTAAGGGATCATCCCATCAATTACCATAGATAATTCCCATCGAATCAAATACAAAGCAAATATCGTAAGCAAATGCAGAGAAAATCCCCGGTGTCGAAGGACGTTACAGAGATAATATACACTACATTTTCGAGAATGAATTCTGTTATGCTTTGACGTGAAAAATATGACAATTGTAAATAATAATACAGAAATAAATAAGCATTAAAATAATTATTAGAATTTTAATTAATCATTATTGAAAGGAGGAAAATGAAGAAATAAAGGGTGTATTTGAAAATTGTCAATTTAGTTTGCCGTGTAATAATATTCAATTTAGCAGTTAAAAATCTATTTCTTATAGTTTTATTCCTTTTCGATATATTGGTTCATTATTCATATTTTTATTTATCCTGGATTCTTATTGCTACGCAATGAAAGGTACCTTAAGTTTTTATAGACTTAGGACTCACAAATTGAGCTGCTTTTCTACAAATAATTTTGAATTTTCTTTTACCTTAAAGAGTCCCGGCCCATTGCTTGGAATGTATCGAAAATATTACAGGTCTGGTGATTTTTTTCGAAAATGCTTCTCAAAGCCACAAACAAGATTTAATGGAGTGGAATAGAATGGGAAGGAGAGTGTATAAAGGACGTATGTTGAAATCTCCGAAATGTCTTATGCAAAATGTGGTTCGATGAAATATGTTTAGAACTCTCATCTTTCTTTCATGGCAATCGACAATCCATGAAGCGCAGTGTGAACGAACCACGGCCATTGGACCCAACCCGTGAGAAGACCATGGCGACATGACGTGCGGTGTTTTAATGAGTGATTAGAAGCCGTTACGGGTAACGAATGGCTGAATAAATAATCAGCATCGTGGAATTCCCGTGAGTGGCTATCATAAATACTTTAAAATTTTGTTAAAACACGCTGACATTTATAAATGGACCAAAAATCTTAATTGATAGTTTAGCCAACTTGCTCTGGACATCAACCCATTTATCTTCACTATCCTGCATGGTTTTCTTTCTTATTTTGCATTATATAAAGATAATTCATACTTGTTTTCTGAATTTTTTTGCACGAGAACGAATTCATGAATTTTTTAAAACAGTAGAATTTTAATGGCAGATTATAAATAGCACACCAAATAAATTGACTGCATTGGACGAATTATATTAAAGAGGAAGGATAATTGAGACTAATTGAGAGTTCATACATAACTAACCTACAATATCGAATAATATATAATGTTACAATTATATTAGAAGGAAATAAACAACTAATTGTATCAATGAATTGATGTCAAAGGATACTTACTACCTGGAAAACGCGTGGCAGATATTTGTTAAGTAAGATTTTAGAAATATATATAGTCACTCATAAAATATTCGGCCACTTCCTGAAGAACTATACTTAAACCTAATTGCTTTTTTAAATGTGGAAATCCACAATCTTCAAGACACAAAACTTACACAGAATGCTTTATAGTGGGTCAATGTATAAAAATCGGTCCATGAATGGTTTCTCGACATTTTTAAATTCGTACTTTCCTCGCTGTTTCCGTTGTACATTTAGAGTTAAAACAGTTTTTTTTAATATTTATCTCAAACCTTTTACATATGGCGGTTATTTTTCACTTCTCTCTTGCTGTTCTGTCACAAGGGTGCAACCTCTCACTAGCAAGACGAACGAGAAGAAAAGGTTAGATTTTGCTAAAACTCACTTCACTAAAGCATCGGAGTGGTGGAGCAATGTGATTTTTGCAAACAAAAGTCAATCCTACGAGCAGCAATGGGGACACGGTTCTTGTGCAGAGCAAGGCAAATGTGGAACTTCGAAAGGACAGTTTGCTGACCCCGGGAAAATATGGATGAGAGAGTGTCATGGCATGGGGGTGTATATTCTCCGCTGGCGTGGGGAAAGGAATGTCATGATATGGGGCTGTATATCTTCTGCTGGTGAAGGGGAATTGTAGTTTATAGAGGACACAATGACAAAAGAAGGTTCCCTGGATGTTTTAAAGGAGAAACTCCATAAGAGTGTTGAAACGTTGAGCATTAGACAGTCCTTAAAAGTTTACCAAAATAATGACCCAAAACACAAGGTTCATTTAGTGTCCTTGTCGCTGCTGTATAATTGCCACTAAGCGATTGAAACACCACCACAATCTCCGACCCAAAATCCCATAGAGAATTGGAATAAACTGGATTCAGGATAAGGGAAACTCCTATTTCCTCTAAAGAAGAACTGAAGAGAATACTGAAGGACGAGTGGAATAAAGTATAGCAAATTTACACTAACAAAATTACGCTTGTATATAAAGTAAGAGTTCAAACTTAGGAACACAGCTACTCATTAAACAGAGCAAATGATTCGAACGGGTTTGAAATACTTTTATTGACAACAGTATTCGAAGAGCAGCTCGTGAGGGGCTATATTCAGGGGAGCCCGAAGAAATTTATCCAGGGTTGGGTGAACCTTCGTGACGTTTAAGGGGTATACCCGAAAAAAGGAAAGGAAATTTTCGTACACTAAGTGATACACGAACAGACTGGAGTACCTAAGTACGTTAGCGTTTACCCACTAAAATGTTTATTTGTTATTTTTTTTAAAACAAGACACTCATCTTTATCTAGCATTGCATTATTAGATTACATATTTTAAGTCATTTCAGATCATGTTACGATTACTTCTTAGTGGCGCATATTGATACAAAATTAATAAGGCAAATAGTAATAGAATTATATTTAAATTTGTAATAACTTTATTTAAATAATGTTAAAGTACGATAAACCTTTTTAATGCGTAATTTTCATATTGGTTCACCTTTGTCAGTTTCCACGGGCATCCTTGCCCCCTTGCGGGCGTCCATTGCTGTACTTATGATTCTGGGTGTCATTTGGACGCTTCATTTTGACTCTAGCATACAGCATAGGTACGAAAATTTCAGAAAACAATTTGCTCACTGTTCACATTTACCCAAGCAAAGGATTGCGCGTCTCCAATTGTCCATTTTAAATCAAGGGTTTTATATCTGGTAGGTGTTTTGGGCGAAAAAAAGTGTTGATGGAAATAAGCGAAAATATTCACACTACCTTTGAGCTGAAATATCTTTATTATAAAGAAACACGAATATTCATATCTTCAATTGTTGCTGTATACTTAATTCAATAAATTCAATTATTGTACAATCGATAAACGCCTTGCGAAGCGAACTTTATAGAGATATTTTTCTGCTTCTCTGACGTAATCGAACACGAACAATCTGTACGGCTTTCATTCCTGTCCAGCAGCGTTGGCTGTCCCCGTGCCAATGCGCCCTTTCACAGAGAAGTTACTGAAAAGGATTGCCCTTCGCGATTACGTGAACATACTCGTATGAAGTGATGCTGGTTTAGAATGTAGAAATTTCTCATATCATTTTTGTTTCCAAATTTGTAGACAAGAAAATAAATAAAACCAGTGATAATATCCATTTCCGAAGGATGTATGAAAATCTTTCTTTTTTTAAATTAATGAAACGTTGTAAATTAATTAAATAATATTAATTAAATGAAACGTAAATTAATAGAGATATGATTTAAAATGTCTTGACGAAGTGCTTGAGGCTATAATTAAATCAAGTTATGCAATAGCAGTTTAAACGCAGTCCAGGCAATTAAATCAGCTGATATACGTCACTAGTGTGGAAGGAAGGACGCGCGACGCATTCCCTGCAGGAAGTCGTAGCTTTCGTTTAAAGATCCCCTGTCGCCGCAATACAGCCAGAAACACATTTACGCGGAGCGTCATCGTGGGGCCGCTGTCCGACCTTGTTCGTAGAGACGACCGTGCGTCCCGGAAACAGAGCGGGGGACTGTTTACTCTTGTGTCCTTGACTGCGTAACCAATACAAGAACAATCAAAAGTTCATCGCAAAATTTATCTCCCAATTTTCATCGCGCAATTACCCGTTTTCCGTCCGTACAGCGATTTTTTGCGCTCCGACAATCTCTTTAAGTTGCGTTCACATTATGCAGACCTTCTATAGGACGCGGAAAAAAATTCACCTCACGGAATCAGCTCATGTCCACTCGACACTTTCTGCCTGAACGCAACAACGTACGCACGATGGGTGAAAGTGGCGAAACGATGAGATTAGATTCAGAGTCAGTGATTTAACGAAATACTCGACTTTGGACGATGTTCATGCGTTGAACTTGAAGGATCGATGCGTCAAGGGTTTTGAGAAATTGTTTGCAGGGCAAATAATGATTTTCCAACGTTATTGAATTGGTTTGACTATATTAAAGAGATACTTAAGACCCAGAATTTCATCAACTTTTATCTGAACATTTTAGTCTTCATTCGTCTCCACGAAAAAAAGCTCAAAGTGTATCGTTCCCTTTTGTCTATTTCCTCCTGGTGGACATTAAAAGCATTACGATGTTGTGTTAGTTTCTATAATCCATCATGTCTCAATATTTCTGTATTATTCAACTCTGTTCCCATATAATTAAAATAGTAAGAAAATGTTTACAAAAGGGTGCAGGGGTTGAATGTGCATCTAGTTTGAAACTGCCAATGTGACTGTGGGGTTTGCTCAGAAAAGCAACCCCACTACCAGGAGCCCACGCGACTTCCTGTCATCTTGTCTGGGGTTGCGCTTGGATCAGCATGCCGATCAGTACGATGACGAGGAAGACATTTATCATGTTATAAACACAATCAAAAACAAATTTTTTGTTTTGGTTTTAAATTATCTTCCAAAACTCTTTTGAGGTGGGAAAGTTTGTAATGAAGGCTTTGAAAAAATAGGCTACATGAGCAAAAGTTCCAAAATTTAGCAAAACATTTAGAATACGGGCAGGAGTATAAATCCAATGCGCTAAGGTCTATTCGTCTAACACATAAAACGTACGTGGGTACGTTGTACGAAATTTTGTGTATAACATTTTAGACAATGTGACATAACAAACATTTTCCTTTGAAAAATGAGTAGATTGTACGCTATGCAAAACAAATAAAACGCTTAGAACACCTCACTGTCATATTTGCACTTAGTGGATGGTAATTGCCATGAGTTTCCATCCATTCGGACTTCCAATAACCCGTATCACCACTGACTCCAATTACTTGGAGAACGAAATTATTACAGATGACAAACATTGAGATTGATGACCACCCACCTTTCTCTTTGCATTTCCTTCGCGTCGCCTCTCTTAAGCTCCTTAACGTCCTCAGAGCAGCATCCGGCAGCCACTGGGTCGCCCGCTCGCATTCAGCAGTGGAGCAAGGAGCAAGGAGCAAGGAGCAAGGAGCAAGGTCGCAGGATGAGCAATGGCCGCTCCCTTTCGCCAATTTTTTTCGTATCCTTCCTCTCCGTGGAGGACAGAGAGTTTGATTGAAAGGTACAGATTCAGGAAGGAGTATAACACGAGCGAGAGTTACGGCCGACAAAACGGAGCATAGTTTATGTGGCGGAGGACAGATGGAGGCCAAGGTAAAGGGGTTTTCTAAAAATTGACACGAAATCGTCTGAAGAGAGGGAAGATGTTCTGAATATTTCATGTCATCCAAGATAAATCCCTATATTTGTAATACATTATGTAATTATTGTGTCTTTATTTATTTTACTTTGGTCACTATCATTACCCGACCTCTACTATAATAACAGAAAAACTTCAGCTCATGTTTGATACATATATAAAAAGCAGAACTTTTCCACACTTCAAAAAATATCATTTCTGTCCTTTCTAGCAGAATTGCTACTCACATAGACAAATAAATTTATAACTTTATTCAAATATAAATGACTTACAAATTAATAGGGAAGGCTAAGTTAACCATTAGCGTTTTTCAACTCCGATCTCACCTCCCATTGTCATTCAATGTAACATCGTTAACCTGTCATCTCGGGGTGTGGTAAACCACTATTTAAGATATTATGTTTAATTTAATGTACAACGAACTCAATTTACATACCATCGACGTACCTTTCTCTGATATATCTGTCTACCAAATCAAACCAAACCAAATCAAGAGAGAAACTTCCTGGTCGGAGAAGAGAATCTTCAATAATGATAAGAAATTGTTTCATGATCAAGCAATTTCCTCACGCTCGTTTCATCTTGAATGAAATTTTAAAAACTTTCTTATAATAATTATCATCTACAGAATAATTTATTTACTTGTACATTCTTATTTGAAATATTCTTTAATATGTATTCTCGAATAAGCCAACTAAGAACCACGATAACGAGTGTTAGTAAGGCTCAGTTCTATGTGAGATTACTAGACACATCGTGAATTTTGGGGAACCAGCGTCTCTAGATAGCTGTATCCGAGTATTACAACTGCGGTTGTTAGCCGCAGAGGATGAACTTTTCAAACGACACAGCTATTAAACTGAGACATGGAAATGAAAAGCTACACATTTTTCTTTCCCCACCGGAAAATGAACCCGGGATGACTTGGTGACGAGGGAGCACGCTGATACCGTAGCAAAGGAGGGGCTCTAAATATTTAATTAGTTATTTGGATTATTTTAATTCTTGAAAGTAACGTTGTTTGGACTTCAAAAATATTTGTTACATGTATCTATCGACATGGAGTTCTGACATATGATACCGTAGTTAATTAGTGTAATGTATCTTTTGAAAGTTGTTACATGGTAGTTATAAAAAAACGTATACACAATATAGATGTTTGTTCAGTTTCCAACAACTGTAAAGACTAGTAAAAGAAATTATTTTCAGAAAAGGAATGATTGAAATCATGCTACTTCTGATACTCCTTTACTGCAGCACATCGTGGAACTATTTTTAAAATTCTTGTCGTCAGTGCTTTAAAACACTCGTGAAGCGATTTTTAAGTGTATGGAACATGGCGATGCAAAGCTGGTTCTATACCTTCCTCGTGAAACTCCTTGTTTATTGCGCGCAAGAGATGGTATCTACGAAAGCAACGAGGAGCGCCGCTCGCTCTCGCACGAGATACGTGGGCGCGGACGTCGTCTCTGCACGCGCCGCCACGCGCCCGAATCGCCCTTCGTATTCCAACTACAACACCTTTGTGTTCCATTCACCTTGTCTCTAAGAACTATTTTGATGTGCTTCTTGAAACGTAAGTTCCGATTAATTGTTTCTCTTCATTGTAGTTCAGAGACGACTAAGCCCGACAGTCCAGGGAGGTGAACATTCGTTTACTCCTTCTATACGCAGGTTCCTCTTAACGATCTTACCACGAGAATAAAATGTGTTCATGATAAAACACCATTTAACAGAACTGTGAAGGTATCACTGTAGTCTTCACTATTATATTTAGATTCTGAATTCTGAATTTAGTTTCTTCAATTCTGAAATTTCAGTACCCAATGACATAAATTTGTGCTTCATATGAACAAAAGCTTGTATCAGAAGTATCGAGAACTAGAGCATTCGGCCTCAAGCTCTAAAACCATAATCTCATTTACAAAACTGTATTCACATTTAAATTTATAAATATTAACGTGGCTGAAGATCATTCGTTCCAAAAGGGGAGGGTACGAATGAAATAATAGTGGTGCCTTACTCTTCTCTCGCCCAACTGATTGATGACACGCCGACGCCCAATGCAAGAACCTTGGTATTGAAGATCGCCGCAACGATTCAAGCGAAGCGTGACCTCACAATGATTCGACTGTCTGTCGTCGACCTATCGACATATCCCCAGGGAATCTATTGGTTATGATGATAATATGGTCAGAGCAAAAATGGTCTATTTTTACTATCAGGACGTCATGTTGTAAAATACCCTATCAATATGTCGTTTTTCTTCTTCCAGAAAACTGGGATCGTGTCAGTATTTCAAGTAACATCGACCTCCTGAGCTTCTGTATCATCTTCACTGGAAACAACCATCTCTTAATCTCAGACTAACTAGTATTATATCATTTAAATTTATTTCATGAAGAGGAGCTTACAAACTTTGCATTAACATATCAACGATATGATTCTGTCTCAGGTATATCTCTCCTTAAATAAACTCCACATTTTGCAGTTACACTATAATAATTTCTTTTGCTATCTTCTGGAGTACATTTTGGAGTAACTATCACGAAGTTTTAAATAAGTGATGAATAAGTATACTGTGGAAAGTGATGAAAGGCTCAAATGAATGCTGCTTTTTTGACTGTAAATTTATTTAATTAGTATATTTTGGATAAATTCTTTCCATGAGTTACCAAGTAATTGAATATAAATCCTTCGGTAAAAATATTCACTCTCTCCAGTAAAATGATTCATGATTTCAAATGTTGGAATCTATCAAAATTTTAATTTCAGATTTAATTTAATCTAAATATAATGGTCCCTTGCTAGCTTCCGGAGAGTAAATTAGTTTTCTTCCCTCCACGTGGTCATACGCAGTTTGTACTGTTTTTTGACAATAAATTTATTATTATTATTAATTTGAAATATTTAGTTATGTTTGAGAAACGATAATTATTTGATGTGTGAATATAGTGAATTCAGCAGTCAGTGAAGAGAAACCCCAGCTGAAAACCTTACTCCGTCCGGAGGATCATGAGATTTTAATCGCATTCTCCCGAAAGTTACGAGTGTACTGGAAATCGGAGTTTTACGAACAACCATTTACATTTATTACACTCCTCCATCCTACCTAAGTGTAGCGTAGTACCTTCTACATTTCTTCTCAAACTTTTTTAGTAAAATTGCTCTTGGTTAAGGGTAATGAATTTTGTTTCTATGGCCACATACTCTCGTTGGAGCTAACCTTACATTCTCCGGAATGTTTATTATTATAGGGCGATTGTATGAATGAAATGAAGGATTACATTCACAAACGCCCATATCATACTGTTTGCAAAAGGTTTCCTTCCCTAAACACGAACTCTTCGTCCACAATGTCTTCCTTGATACAACATTATTTATTTTAGGGTAAATCATGTTAACTTTATGATGTATCAGTAAAAATTCACATTTTAAAACTTTCTAATAAAATTATTGAACTCGATTGCCCCGCATATACTTGCTCATAGTATAATACACATCCACGGAGAAATTTGTTAACAATATTTTCATACTCATAAATTCTTAAGTGTGTGTTGGTAATTCTGGCAAGTATGTCCTCGATCCGGATGGCCCTACGCAATGCGAGAGTCACTCGTCTGCACGCCGTCACGCCTGTTGACGACCTCTGCAACTTCTGCGACACCCGACTACCTCCGCCTCCGTCTCACGCGGAAACATTTCGAGAATGTGTGGAGACAGTCAGGCGTATGTTTACTTTTCCTCGACTCACTCCACGCACATACATTCTTGCTTTGTTTATGGATTACTTGGGTTTTAACAATCTCGTTATTTTTTAACGGCCATCGTGACTACTATCAACACGCATTTTGTGAACGAGCATTTCAACCGTAACAAAAATTGATTCTGAAAATATGTGTAGAAAGTCTTAAATGAATTTACGTCCGTTTTCATTCTGAGAAATTTCTTTGGGTAAGAAGTGCATCGATAGATGTCAATGGACTCTATTTGGAGACTTCAATGAAATCAATTATGTAATCAACTTCTTGTCAAAATATTTTCTTAAATATATCAATGGGAATTTTATTAAAATTTGGAAATATTTTATTGAAAGGAAAATTCATTCATATGAATGATAAAATTAATTGAATGTTACATTAAAATCTCAATTGAGAATAGTAGACTTCATAGAATTTAGTCTTCTGTTTAGAGAAGATAATAAATAATATTGATCTCTTCTTGTTATGGGTGAAGCATCTGTTATGTACGTATAATTTTGAAATGTGTTGCTGACAATTTTTTATTACGTTTAGAAATTCCCTTACACACAACCTTATGTTCTTCTAAGAAACATCATTTCCTTTAACCTTCTGATTCAAACTTTTTAAAATAATATTAAGTTTCTGTATAAAAAATGAAGCAATATCTGGAAATTGTTCTTGAAATACGTTATAGATAAGCAAGTATATTAAAAAACAAAAAAATAATATAAATCATAGCTTCTTATGAACAGAAATAAGACGTTTGTGCAATATAAGACATGAATATTTTTAATTGCAAGCATTTCTAAAAAAAACTGTTTTATTTGAAAAATGGAAATTTAGCTATGAAAAACAAACGTAACCTGAAGAAAGCAAACGTTACTTGAAGTAACCGGTTAATACCAATTTATCTTTTGCGAGTTATATTCATTTAGTTTAACATTATTTTTAGTTTTATGTTACATGCAAACAAAACGTAAAAAATTAACAAGAAAACTATTTTGGCTCATCCTTCTCATTTTTAAAGACTTCACATGTGGTTGGTTTATACCTTTTGGGAAATTCTGAAGCAACGTCACGCCTCTTGAGCGATCGTGAGCCATATATAAGAGAATTGGGAGATCAAAAACGAAGATAATAAAGCATGAAAATAATTCGCTACTTTGTCTTTAATTAAAACTTGGTGTGCATTGCACAACGAGGTGGAACCATGAATCTAAGGTCAACAAAGGCATGTGTACGTCTGTCCTTTTGAGCAGGTGGAACACAAGAGCATATTGAGAAACGTGGGCGATAAAGCGAATTCAGCGCTTATGGAAATTATGACAGCGTCAATAATCCAAGAGGGAGGAAATAACTTTGATTACGATTCACGTCCTAAATTTTTTTCGTCGAAGAATCCATAAAAATTCAAAAAATGACCACAGAACCCACCACATCTTTCTAAATTTTTGTTAGCATTTAGCGAAATATCTTGTCGTTTACGATCCAACTCTATATTTCATTAGTGTGAATGACTGGAGAGGTGACTATTCCAAGCAATGAATACAGAACTGACAGAATCAATTGTAGATGATCTCGCTTGTAGAGTTAATTATGTCGGTGATCTGTGTCATACTACTCATAATGTGCGGAGATGAGCATAACTTATGCAGATAAGAGACCCAAATGAGAAACGAAGAAATCATAGAACTGAACTCTGTTGTCTTTCTTAGATGCAGACGAAAATGAAGAAAAAAAATTGTAGTGTTTCGAGTGCCAAACGTTTGGACATATCCCGAGAAAATGCCAAAATTATTGAATGTTTTGGACACGAAGGTAGTTAGATGTATACTAATTTTGAAAAAGAATAAGAAGAAAGAGGAGGAGAAGCCAAAGTGAAATGATAGCGAGATTATGACAATCCGATTTGTTTTGGTACAAACATTGGTACATTGGTGTCCAAAGAGATAAATTAATAGTAGCTATGTTAAGTACGACTGCCGGTGAGGAACGTGAGCGCGTTGCTCCATTGGCGTTGGGAAACGTGTTGGGGCGCCGGGCAGACGCGCGATCTCGAAGAGCGAATGCGCCCACTCCAACGGTGGCGGCGCGGGTCTGCACTGGAACAGCGAGGCGCGTGCGTGATGAGCGATGGGAACGCCGCAGGCAGCTCCAGGCGAAGCGGAGCGAATCCACCGACAGGGACAGCAGGCTCTTTATTGAGTCAAGCCGTCGGCTAAATAAGGGAATCAGAACTCCAAGATACCCGACGCGGAGTAAGCAAATGACTGCCAAAGTTCAAGTCACTGTCAAACGAAATGAAATATTTCATTATAAATTTCGTTGATATCCCTAAACTGGTTAAATATGTTTTACGAATTGAACAAAATTAAAGAGAATTTGGAGGGAAGATGTTATATCATTTAAACGGAAGTTCGAAATATTTACACAATCTTTTTAAGTTGTCTCCTGCGAAAGTATACAGAAATAATTTGAATGTACTAAACGAGGAAATGTTTATATTGTTTTTTGGTATTAGAAAAAAAAAAGAATTACAATATAAGATTGCACTCATTGTTATAAACAATGGGGTGCATTGAGATATAAAAGGTAAGTTAGTAACAAATGCCAAATTTAGTCAGCAAATTTGTCTAAGTATTCCATTCTGACTATCAGTAAATTTTCATAAGCAAGTAAATTATCACAAGGTGTAATCCGCATATTAAGTTGATACACTATAGGTTCTGACATAATCTCTAAAGAACTATGCAGACAACAACATTGATACGTAGGAAAAACAAACAAAAATGTCCAATTAGCACAAATACACGATTTTTAATGAATTAAGCAATAAAGAATCAACAAATTTAGAGAAGACTATGAAGAGCCTGGTTAATAGTATTATTTGTCAAACTTTAAAAGGAATCATATTCATAATTGAGTCTACACAATCGTGTAAAAACTAAAATGTAAATAGAAAGTAGATTAAATAAAATATTTTTAATACTCGATGAAGGCATATGTGCGTTCCTAGACTTGTTGTAGACACTGTTTTGAATCCTGTCTGGGAAATTGAAACGTTGCATACCGCATCTAATTTAATAAAATAGAGTTTGCCTGAGTTACGAGGCTTCTGTATCGCACCTTTTATTATTACTATACCTCTTTGAATTCGGTGTCACGAATATATTGCCAGCTTATGGTTACATTGAGTATGGATTATGGACTCTTGAGTAGAAGAGGAAGTCACATTCATATTCTGATATCGTATACAAATTTCGAATCAGTGCCATGTGCTCTTTCCCCTCACATTACGTCAGTTACTGCATCACATTTTTATGATGAAATATTGATCTTTTCATATGCTCTGTATAGTGAAGTGATGTTAAGAAAAAAATCAGCGTTTTTAAACCAATTAAAATTAATTTGTTTCTTAGCAATTATATTATAACCCGTTGAATATTCTATATTATTGTGAATAAATTTAGATTTGATTTATCAAAGTCTTACTTTGTAAATTTATTCTTTTTTTTGTATATTTAAATATAAATTTTTGTACGCGTGATACCGTTTTAGGCTTGTCAGGTGAAACATTTGGGACAGGATGCAAGATTTTTGGGAAATGGAACTTGATATCAACCTTTTCTATTTAACCAGGCAGATCGATACGTAATGAACTAAATGAAAAGTGTTTTCGGAAATACGTGGTACGCAATATTACAATTTTTATTGAGTCTCAAACATCATGATTTTTCTCTAACTTGGGCAAAACGTTTCAATGAATGTTTTTAATATGTTATATTTTACATCGCACGCATGAATATGATAAGAATGAAAACGAAACGTTTTTTGTATGTAACTGGTTAATACAGGTTGATATAGAAATTTCGTCTTAAAGAATAGACAATAAATAAATAAATTAGACATAGACGAAATAGTAAATGTGTCTATATTTTATCTTTTGTAAATAAAGTTGAATGTATTAACGTTAATAGACAAGCAGTGCCTGAAACGACAAAAACTGAACACATTTTTTATCATACTGAATGAAACTATGGAGGTGAAAATGAAAAAATAGTCCTATCTATGAAGATAAAACACAAATAGGGGCTAGAATAGCAGAGAAAATTAATTAATTACTGAAGAAATTCGTTAATTTATTCCATTGTATCTGTAGATGTGAGAATATTCTTTTTTTTCCACATTAATTCAAAAATTCAGATTATCAATCTTTGATTGAACAATAATCAAGGTTTTGTTTTCATGAGATTAATTTCTATGAACCCTCAAATACTATCCTGGGACCAATTTAGACCTTCAAGAGATACATTTTTACTAGTAGTTGTTGTGAGAAGAGTTTTGGAAGGACTGGACTACCGATACCCCGAATCCTTAGATGACAAGGAGTTGTGCGAGGAGGCACTGTACTACTTTTGTTTATCGTCTCAGTTTTCGTCGAACGTCTCAGTTTTCGAGGTCCGACGTCTCAGTTTCGACCCCAGGATAAAGTTCGTGTAATTTTGTTAATTTCCCCTAGACTATAATTTAGTATTTATCGTGTATTATTCAGTCTATTTCCCGCTTTTATCTTGATTTGCAATTAATAGGGCTGTAATACGAAAAACTCACTGTGAGCGTAATATATTTTAAATGATAGTGCAGAAGACAGTATGATTTGCAACCGAAGCGACAGAGTGAAAGAACATGGTAATCATGAACGGCATCTGAGACAGATACGATCTTGATAAAAGTATTTAAGTTTATATTAGTTGAAATATTTGTAAAGAAAATTAAATAGTAAATAAGAAAAAACGAATAAATTATTTAAGTATTTGCGTAATGACTTCAAATACGGAACTTTCAACAACGAAAAAGGTGCATTATTATTGATGACTTTTTTATATTAGAGAGATGTAAGCATTTTGTTACATAAAATATTGAAGGCTTTATCTTTTTACGTATAAATATTATTATAACGGTGACTATTTTAAAAACTAAGGAGTGAAAAAGTTAGTTAGAAATAAGTGTGAAATTTTTATAATAAAAAAAGAGTAAATAAATCTTTCTCTTAAGAATCTAAAGAAAGATTTTTGACTGATTGTATTCTGTTTCTAAAGAGTAAGTTCCAATGAATATTTAATACCAAAATTTCAACACAATTTATGAATATTTAAATTATAAATAAACTTTGGCCCCAGAAGTGATATCATTGTTATAGGAACGTTAGTAGAGATAAGTATGCTAGTCAAGGATTAAAACTCATGCACTGATGTTTTATTTAAAGTGTGTATGTGTGACCGACGAGGGTGAAAACCGAAACCATTTCTAAATACATTCATAAATATGGAAAAAAAAAAACTTTCTAATGCGGTATAAGAATAATGATGCATTTTAGAATGAGTGATATGTACAAATAGTAAATGTTAACTTTCATCTGTATATATCATTAGGATGTGGTAATGATTATTTATGTCTCATTTCTTATCTGAAGCCGTCATTAAGTAACTCCATGGTGTGAAAAATCTGTTTCCCGCGCTTGATGACTCTATTTAAACATGTTATTACCTTATCCGAGAGAGTGCTGTAATTTGAAACTTGTTTCTTTCGTAGTGTAGGCACTTTAGAATTTTGAAACTTTTTTTTACTCTATGAAGAAACTGTTGACAACACACAATCATTAAAAAAACTGATTCTCAATTGACTGCGAAACCATATTATAAAAACCAAATTAAGTTCACATCCAAGTATGTATTCTGGGAGCAAATAAATTCAATGGTAAAAGAGAAGGAAGTTATAAACTTACCATATATAATTAATTCATATTGCATTATATCTTATATAGTTAATAAAAATATTGTTAAATAAAAATATAGACATCGTTATAAGATGATTGACTTGAGTGAAAGTTCTTTTATGTGATGCAATTTAGTGGTTTATTTTACTCATCAACATAGGTTGTCCGAAAAGTGATAGTTACATCGATAATAGTAGAGATCAGAAACAATCGATAATGAATTGTTATAATAGTATTTCAGTGTTCTTGAGTGGAACATTATCTCCAAAAGTCGACAATGATGCATTTCATCACAGATCGTGTAGATCAGCATAACTAGCGCGATTGCAGTAGAAACAGTGTGGTAACTCAGTAGTTTGTCCATTGGACATGGATAATGCAGCTATCACGAGTATTCAAAAAGACCTCACTCGATCGTCGGTAAAGCTGTGACTTATTTGCCACTTAATATGCACATGTGCCCGTAAGTTGGACTGGTTTTGTGTTTTCCGGTTCCAGCAATTACGGGATCTCGTTTGCAAATTGCCTGGAAAGGTTTCGCGGATGCTGCACAAAGCGCACTTATCTTGATTTCCCGCCGGGCGCTGCTTGACGTCCGGAGAAATTGTAATCACTCTCTCTTTATTTCCTAGAGGTTAGGGGAAGGGTAGGGGTTGTTGATGCACTCCGATCAAAGTTGATGCCCCTCTTGGTGCATTGTCTTTCGCGCTGCACGAGATTCCCATTATTTCATCACTTGTTATCCTTCCATCCCTTCTTCACGCTTACCGTATTGCTTCACTTGATGATCCATCACTGTTCAGCAACAGTAGTTTTGAAAGTTTGCTCCCGTATAATCAGTAGCAATTAACTTCCGCTGCGATAAAGATTGCCCCAATATTTTAAATTATCTTAAAAATTGTTGATAATCGTAATGGTGACGGAAAATAATTTACCATTTTCTGCAAAAATTGGGCAGCTCCTTCTTTTAGCAAAGGTATGATATACGTAATTCAAAATAAAATTTATCTCCAAAAGCGTTTATGGCTTTATTCGCGAAAGGAAGTTAAGGAATAAGATCGTTTTCAGAGACGTATTATTCTAGCAATACCTGAGGAGAAATGTAATGTTCGGCAAATTCGTTTAACTTATTGAAAAATCGCGAAATATTGAAAAAAATTTCCCCACCATTCGGAAACATATTAAATGTAATGCAAAATGTATACAAGTATACTTCATGTATACTCCCGTACACTCATATATATGCTAAAAATAAAATACCCGAAAGTCACTGTACGTTATCGTAAAAAATGAATATTGCTTGAGACGCCAGGTAATTGGATTAGAGTAGTATGAGTATGCTTAGTAACTGGTAGAAAAAACTTAAAAGTCTGTCCTAAAAAAGACTTTTAAGTTTTTTCTACCAGTTACTACTACACGAGTGTGAAAATTCTTATTCAGTGAATGGATATGGAAAAGAAAGAACGGTAAGAAATTATATCTCAAAATAAGTGTTTAATTTAATTATCTTGGCAAACGTTGCGTAAAATCTCGCTTGAAATTACACGTGAAGGGTTATACACATTAATATGCAAATGTCTCCTAGATTTTCCATTCCTTTTTTATGAAACCGGATGGAGTAAATTACACAAATGAAGTATCATACTTAAGAGCATTAAAAGACGTGTAGACGATTTCCTATTCTCTCATCTTTCACTTTTTCCTTTCCGTGATAAGAGCATTTAAAAATTACTAAGAAAAAAAAAGCAACTTGACTCATTTATTTGATAAGTATGTAACGTGACTTCTTGAATTCTGGCAAAAGAAACCTCTGATGCGACTGGTAAGTGATAAACAATATTCAAAGGGATACGTAATTCATTTAATATTAATAACTGTTCTGATGCTCCATTTACATTGTTAATGTTAAGTATAAAAACTGAGTAAAATATTCCTTCATCTTGCCGATGGGAGAAAGTAGTATTTGCCACATTATTCAGGGAAATGAAATAGTATTGCTAAATAATAGTAATAGTAGCACTCCTATGACCATAGCAGGATTCTGGTTCCGGTTCGGCACAATTTTCAACTGGCCGCAGACGATGCAAACATTCCTTCACGAGCGGATACTTGGAAGTTGTAAGTCAATACAGAATGTTAGGTACATTTCACGAGCGATTTAATCACATGGGTTTACCCAATGTGTATAAAGTAGTAAAAGGGAAAGTGTTCTTTCTTTCGCTACATAGCTTAGTTTTTTTACTAACGAATGTTTAGATCATTATAAAGATGTATTGAGTTCACATTTTAAGAATTAAGACTGTTTAAATAAAATTAAAAAATTGCTTATATAAGAAAAAATTAACGGTTTATCACGGATTTCGCATTTCTTATAAATTTCACTCCTCAATAATACAATTAGATCTTATTCTATTGTGTATGCCTAGAATTAAAAATGCAATTTGTAAACTCTTCCTCCCAGGTTTTTTCACAAATTTCTGGAATTTAAAAACCAATTTTGAGTTTTACGTCTCGGATATTTGAGGTGTCACATGTTACTTTTATTGTAGGTAAATCAATTATTTGTATATTATCCATGACACATTCCTTATAACAAAACTATGCAATAACGTTTTCTGCAAAGTATTTTCTCAACGATAATGTCTCGTATCTTTTTCAGGAAGCGTGAGAGCGTTTGATGTTCACCGTAATCTCTGTGACTATTCTCAAGCAAGTACTCGCCACCTCACACATTAAAGTCTTACTGTTTGCGGTTACTCGCGGTACCATGCATTGAAGTCTCGTGTGACCACGAGAGGCGACTAGGCGGAAGCAGTTTTCGCCTGTGCAGCGTTGGTATCTGCAGATTTCCAACGTGAGAATAGAACTCTCTGCCCAGGCATGTACCAATGGTATGTGATGGGACTCTTAATTTTGTGTCGCTACTTTCAAAATACGTAACGCTTGAGATTTGGGACAAAGTGAAGTTGTTGAGCTTGAATGGGTTGTGGACGTAGTAGTTACATAATGGGAGGTATCATTTGCATTTTGATACGATCATTTTTGTTAAGATGTTGTACCCATGCCTGGGAATGAGATGATACTATGAACAAATATTTCTTTCCGTTCTAAACGCTTTATGAGAGACAGTATAACATAACTTGAATTCAGGAAGGGAGCTTGATCACAGTACTTAATTGACAAATAATATATATTCCTAACAATTAATACGTTAAATAATATAAATTTGATTTGTCTAATTACATTTATTTTATACGTAATTAACATCTAAATTAATATTATGGGATGTTTCTGCATACCTTTGACACTCGTACACTATAACAGTTTTTAAAACTCCTTCGTCGTATTACAAAATATGAAAATGTGCAACTATTACAGTAATTTTGCATTAGAGTTGCAATAGAGCAACCCTGTCTCTCAACACGCTCACACTAGGTGTCTAACTGGTTCCCCGCTTGTGTAAATTACGTACATTAATTTTTCACTTATACAATGTGTCCAGTGTGCGATTTATACCTAAAATGCGCGGGACGAACTTGGTACGGGAAGAGTGCGGATTGTAATTCAGGGTTACCCGCGTCTCAGGTCCGCACACGACATCCGTTGCGGTATTCTGTACCACACTACCATTGCAGTGTGCAGCGGTAGCACACCTGCGGCCGAAGGAGGTCCGGGTTTCGAATCCCGGTCCGTCTCAATTTTCGTTTGACCGTAGACGATGCGAACTTCCCTTCCCGAGTACGTACTCGGAACTTGCAAGTTCAAAAACGAATTCGTAAAATACGAAAGCTATCCAGAAAGTAACCTCCATTAGGCTATAAAAATTAACTGTAATAGACAAAGAAAATTTATTCTTTAAATTTCAAACCACACATCTCTATTATTTTCCTACATAATCACCTTATAAATTTAAACATTTTTCATATCTCGAAACTAGATAGAAATTTCCTCAGCATAAAATTCTACCATCGGAGATCGCATCAAAGTCAGCGCCTAATGAGCACAAAACTTGTGGTAGCCTAACTGAAGTAGTGACCGAATGCAAGCACCGGGTACCTAGATATCTATGAATACAGTTCACGTATCGCAAAATACCAGTTTTCATGAAATTTTTCGTTAAATTTATGGAGTTCATTGTTCACCACAGTCGGACAGCCATTTCTGTCATCATCACGAACATTGTGCCGTCCACTTTTTAACGAACGACACTACTGACGCGCAACAGTCACTCATCGCATCTGGTCTCTGCACAGCACAAATTTCCCGATGAATGTGAGGCGATTTCAGATATTTTACCAATAAAAATCTTGTTACTGAACAGTCTGAATATTTGGCGGGGTTTTCAATTGAATTGTTCGTTTTGACTCGTTACAATGAACAAACAACACGCGGCACGAAATTCCAACTATTCCAACTCGAGGTGTACTGACCTATTGTTTGTGTCAATACGTCAAAGTGCGTGTTCTCCTATACTTCTCACGCTACACAAAAACACGGAGGTTACTTTCTGAATAGCCCGTATATTTACGAATGTTATTTGATAATTACAGGGACGATTCATATTCAGGGACAAAAGTATTTCTTACATTTATGTAAGAATAGTATATCATGCGTGAATGAATTTTATTGCCATGTTTTTCATATATGTTGTTTATTCTTCTTTGACCCAGATGATGTATGAAGTCAGTGGATAAACGAAGTATTCTCAAAGAGCCTTGTGTTGGGAAACTCGTGTGTACATGTAGAGCGAATTTTGCCTCTTGCTCTGCCTTGCGCATCAATATTTGCCGCAGCCTTGACCACTTGCGAAAGGAGCACTGCGTATTGCTACTCCGCCCGCTGAATTGCCCAGAGCGATTGCGGAGCATCTGTCTGCCGGAGGGTTTACCGGTGAGTGGAAGTGAAGAGAGCGAGTTGTTTGCTGCGAGGGCAGCTGGCCACGACGGACAGTGGAAAGGAAGTAGAGAAACATGGTCAAAATCGTACACGGTACATTTTAAAGTATTTACCGTGCATGAATTGGGACTGATCAGGGATGCTTAAAACAAGATTTGACAAGGAAGGAACATCTGTAGAGAATATTGAGTGAACACAGAAACACAGAATTGAGACAACTATACCTAGTATCGAGACGTACTATGGAAACGGAACACAACGTGGAGGCGATAATGACGAATGACAGTAGATATGTGACCGCCTCCCGGTGCAGGAACGGAAATACATCGTGGATGTGGCTAAGTGACGCTGTTACAAAGGCGTAAAAGATAGGAAATAGAGTTAAGAGAACCTTGTAATAACTGATACAGACAATGTAGCCCAAGAAAAAGAAAATAGTATTTACTGTACATCATAAAATTGAACACCAACGAAAAAAGCAATCATATTTATATTAGTCCATGTATTATCCGTATTCCACCAACAAGGCATACATTTTTGTTTACGTCCATATATATTAGTATCAAATAAATAGATTTTGGGGAAAAATATTTGCCTTGGTTGCGAGTTAACTACATCTCGTATATTAGAAAGTTGGTCTTCTCCTCGGAGATATTAACATACTGATGAAATTTATTCGAATAATTAATTAATCAGCGCAATTAATAAATTGTCAAAACTGACCACATAACTTGCGAATTAATTCTTCATGTATTACTGACTTTTTTTAACTAAACTCTGTTTTATGAACTTGTTTGTCCCGGACAAACAAGTTCACACTGACTCCGGTCGCGCAAATCTACGTTTATAAACTCTGTTTTGTTTGATCCTTAATTTTTATTTAATTAATTAAACTTATATTGTTTATTCCGATACTCATAAGCAATACTTTATTACTTGATAATATTTGAACAAAGAAATTCGTCATTTGTTCCACTGTGAGACGATATGGGTGTTGGGCGAGCGGTCGTGCGACCTTGCCAATGTCGTGATACGTCCGAGAGATGAGCGTGCTTTACCTTTGACGTCATGTTCAGATCAGCTTGCAGTAAATCGTCCATTCAAGGAAATAATGTTACGTCAATAGTAGTTGTTTTTAAGACACTAAGTAAATGTACCGCGCAAACAACTTTACTAAAATCCAATTATCTGTATCTTGTATCTTTCTACTGTTTCGACACTAGTATTTCAGAAAATTAGAGCAACTAGATTGTATCCGGAGGATGCATTTTGTAACTTTCTGCCTGGTTTAGGAAAATATGTGATGAAATATGTACGCTTATTATTTAGGCATTTGCCCTACTACCCAAAATACTCTAGTACTCAATCGAGTATTAAAAAAACAAAGGTTCGTATTTTTAATTTCAGGGAAATACTTGCATTTTAAATTCGTTGCAGTTAGCGAAGTTATTCAGTGAATTAAAAAAAATAACTGAGTTATCAAATATTAATTATGTAATAAATTCTAGAATTCACATATTACATACAAATTTGTAATTGTTAAAAAATAATATTTTTGTTAGCTCAGAAACTAAAATACAATATCATTTTCATATGATTATAAGAAATGTGTGCAATCATTTCACTTACTGTGAGAAGATCAGAAAGGTAAGTGTAGAGAGATCTGTACAAATTCACTAGAAGTAATGAAGGGAAAGGGAATAATAAGCGATCCTGCAAATTCAAAATTTAAGGAGAAAGACTTCATCTAATATTATCTTAATAATTTCTGACTTTTCTCTGTTACATGGATCAGACCATGTCTGCTCTTACAATATGTTTATCGTTTCGCAATTTATTATATAATAATATGAAACATTCATATTTTCTGATATGTTTCAATACATTTCCACCAGAACAAGACGGGCATTTTTCCGGTCACTGGACATTATATTGGGTGGGCAACTTCGTTGGTGTATCAGAAGAAATTAAAAATTGACTACATACAAATACCATCCTTTGTCGCAAATCGATATTGTTGTAAAATAAGAATGTTTTGCATTGCTCGAATGGGATTGTGATAAAATTCTCCAATCTGGACAAATTAGGAAATTTTGGAAATGAATATATTTGCGTCGTTGTACATTGAATTGTATTTTAAAATGGGTAAAAAATATTCTTCCCGAAAGAACAAGAGAAAAGTTTTTTGAGTAAAACTCAAAAAGCTATTCATCAAAGAACATACGAAGACAATACCCAAAGTACCCATAGTAAGAGCTGTACATATCGAAGCATAAGTAATTATTCGGGTCTTTATATTCCCAAAGTACCTCTCTTTTGGATTGTAAAAGCAAACAGAAGACTTCAATGTTTGCTCGTCATCACCTCGTGTATTTACGATCTTCAATGTTTGCAGCTTCGTTTATTAAATATCATTTTGTCAGTCAGGAACATGTACAACAATGTGGATTCACTGAAATATGCTATGTAATTTGCTATAAAAACTGTAATTGATTTTGAGACGAAACTTTAGTTTTATTATAATGAAATTATTTGTTAAAAACTTCATATTATTTTATCTTTGTTAGAAAAAGAGATTAGTTGATAATATTTTAATTATCATTGTGAATTACCTGCGAGAGAATCCCACTCAAAATAAATTTTCAACCACCAATGTCATTCACGATTCGAAAGTTCATCTGATCATCTCCCGATGAATGACGCTGACGTGTTCTTTCTTCAAAAGTGTGAGCAGGGCATTTCTCATATTCGCTCTTTCAACGTCTTATTTACGATGACACGGAAATAGTCCTAGTCTCATAATTTCCACCATCAACGCTTCAAGCGACTTTGCTCCCTCGAACAATTTTAGAGTTTGCTCTAATTGTCCTGCTCCTAGCGTGCACCAATCTGGAACGTGATCGAGAGATACCATCAGCCTCAGAAGAATTTATGATGTGCGAATGGATGAGTAGAGTTTCACCAACCGAAACGCTGCGTTGTCTGTTTTATCGCCCATCAAAGAGATTGTGTGAGAAGAGGTCATATTCGTGCATTCTGCAGCTTCAGAGAATGTCCAATTGGAAGAAACAGAGAAGGCAAGAAGGCAGCTACATTGCCTATAACCTCTATATTACAGAACTTTCTTGAATTTTCATATTACGCATTGACTTAAGACCCCTTTCGCAATTACATCTGGATCACAATGCATTGTATATTATATAAACTAAAGAATATTTCTTACAGGGTATTGGTGTTTTCCTTTATTATAGGGGTAGAAAACGAGACGAACTAATATATTTGCAACTAATACAATGTCACCATTAATACTATTTTCTAATATTTAGAATATCGTAATGAAGAGACAACAAAGCTACTTTGAAAAATAGATCCACAGGACAGTATTTTCTTTCGTTCATATTGAGAAAATTATTGCACAGAAATAATTGTATTCATTATGTGTTCTTATACTTAAAGCTTTTGATACACCAATGATAATCTTCACGAATTAGGATAATAAAGAACTTATTTTAAAAGTCTTGCTAGGTTACAATGTCCCAACTTATAGCCATTTTTATATGGTCAACAATAGAGTCGAAATGAACTCACGTTTTAATGTATTTTAATCCAATTTGCTGATGACATTAATATTTTTTTCAGGAATGTATGGTTAGTTTAAAGTGTGAGTTACTTGAGAAATTGTATAAAGAAGGTTTAAGGTTCAAATGATTAATCATTGAAAAGATAAAGAATTTTCAAAAGGAAGGAAAAGACCAAAAAACATATTAAGTGTACATTACAGATAATAATTGGATAATAAGTACAATAGAAAATTGTGAGTTAACTCTCATTTATAAGAATGTAATTTATAATAACGTATAAATTTGATTAAAAAAAACAAACTACATTCGCTTTGGGTTGGGTTGAATTTATCATCTAGTAAATTTCATTGAATCCTTTGTTAATCTAGTTTGTAGCTTGTAACTACTGTAGATATATTTTGTTCGTTGGGACGACTAACATCACAGAATTCGCCTATTGATGAACTTAATATGTTATTTTAAAAACGTAATAGCAATGAAACATAACGTTGATAAAGAAAGGTAAATTCATTATTCCTATTGTAATTCATTTCTGATTACGACGCTATTAAGTCAATTTCCTTCTTCTAAATGTTATATTTTACTATTTATTTTAATTGTTTGTGTTTATTTGTTTTTATATGGGGTAATTTTATTCAATGTAGTAGTGGACTTGTCACCGTAAAGAACGTACGGAGTAATATTGAAATAGTGTTACATGGTAGTTTGTTCCATGGTAACTGAACATACGGTTTCTAGTAACCGTGACTTCTTTCTAATTTCACTCTGAGCTATCTATGATTACATCGATTGTTTACATCTGGATATAAAAGGATTCTAATCGAGACCTACAATGCCTATGTTGGAGCTTCTACATCCAATCTACAATTCTTCGACTTGGCTTGTCTTAACCAAGATAGTATTTGAATTCCCAAACCGAGATGTCGGGAAAGGGAAAGAACATACATTTCTACGTAAATACATGTATTGTCAATAGTAATTTCGGATACATTCAAAAATTATATTGTCAACACTTAATTTCCAACCTACTTAAAGAATGTTTAAAATTATTATTGCAAACGTTTAACTCTCTGCTCTATGCAAATTTATTTATATGGTTTTACTGTAATTGGTAAAAAAAATGCAATTGGTTGTCAGAAAATATTTCGATCAGTGTTTTGAAAAGATCTCAAGAAAGTTATATACTCGTAAGTTCAGAAAATTCCCAACTTACATTGACGAATTTACTATATATAACACTACTCACCACGCAATCAAACATCGTTTCTCCCGAAGGTACTGAACTCACCTGAAAACCAAAGCACAAATCTATTAACATAAGAGTTCTATTATCATGAAGGTATACAAAAAAGAAAGCAAAATTAATTCATTGACGTCATAAAAATTAAATTAATAATTGAATATTTATATCTACTTATTCAATTCCAATTTCATATGAACATGAAAATTCCAATTTTAACTCACAACATCTGATTACCTACTCGTGGAGTCGTGGTATCGTCAACAACCAGGTGAAAATTGAGACGGACCGGTACTCGAACCCGAGACTTTGTGCTCTGACCGCAGGTGTGCTACCCACTGCACCAGCTGCTTCGACTCCCAAGCTTGTACGCAATCTCCACCTGGTCTGTTCCGGTGAACCTGGATCACTTCCCCCTACAGGGGATAAATGTCCACAGGCGGCTTCAATAAAAATTCCAATTTGTTATTCAGTTAATTGATAAAGCTACAAGCCTGTATATCGTGAACTTCTTCGTATACAGCATTGGTAGGTAGAAAGTTATTAAGTTGAACAAATCTGTGTTCTAAGTATAAAAATTTGGTTGCAAAGGCTCAAGATTTATCAGAATAAGAACTCAAAACGCACTATTTGACTTTAAAGAATACATGAATGGAGATATTAGAAATATCTGGAGAATAAGAAAGTAAAATTATACTCATATGCCAGATATTTTACATAGAAAAAGAAACAACCCTTTTTTAAAGTGATCTAACGGCAATTAAGAAAAATAAAATTCAGTAAATGTAGCGACCAAAATGGAGGACACGATATTTTTTGTAGAGAAAATAATAAGAAACAGTTCAATGGAATGAAATTGGAGGTATAAAGCGAAATGCTATTGAAATTAAATTTAAAAAAAATTATTTTCTTCAACTGAGCACCTATTGTTTCACAAGATTAAAGTAAACATTTCCGTGGTGAATGGAATCCTACAAATGCGATGTTCAAGTAAAATGTTAGCGTTAGGTTAAAGTCATGTAAAATAATTGAAAAATTCATTGTTTAGACAATTTCTTTCTAATTTATATGATAAAAAATTTCTCACGTGTATTTAGATTTTATTCATAGTAACTTACAATTTGATATTGACGAATGAATATCGACTGACTTTGTCATGAAAACTATATCTTAATTGACTGCACCAATTTTGAGATTTTAAATTTAATTTTTTTGAGGAACTTCTTTACGTGAAGAAACTCTTCTAAAATAAAATGCAATTAAGAAACTCGTACTAATATAAAATATTAGGCGCACTTGCCAGAATTGTTCAGCAAAATATTCTTGAATACTTTAGAGAAGCTTCATTAACCATTGTTAGTCAATTAAACCTATTTTTGTAAAATTTTAGATCGTTATACTTCCTTATAACGTATATTTCTTTCTTATTGAGTAATGATTTTATGCAATGGAGCAAGATGCAGATTAAATATTGAAGAATGTTTAAAAATATTTAATATTTCAAATATTGGCAGGACACCATCCGCCATGAATCCAGTTGTGAAAAGAAATTCGCTCTGCCGTATTTCCGGACGCATGCAGAATTCCAAGGCGAGTGGGGGTTCTGGATTGGGGACGGGGTGGGGGTGGGCGGAAGTGGTATGGACAGGAAGTGGCGCGTTGGAGCCAACATTCGAGATGTAATAGGTGGCGCAAGTCGAACGCCGCGCTGCACTCTTGCACTGCCCCGTCGCAGGTGTGTGATCGCCCCTCCATTGGAAAAAGTCCCGCCCCTTTCTATGCTTCAATTCCCCTCCCTTCCAGCTATGTTACTCGTTTGTAATAAATCTCTCGGCTACCTTTGTGTTACGGTGTATAGTATTTGTGTAACTCCTTTCAGATCCAGGTTTTTCTCCAGTTCCTTGTGAGAACTTCGATCAAAAATGATGGCATGGTCCCTCGTTTCCCAAAGTCCTCCAAGTTTTTAACAATTTGGCTATAAATTAGTCATACACTTTTGTCACGTAATATTGGCAGGACTTCAAAATAAAGAAAATTATTTCAATGGTGAAAGAAAGTGTGGTTCGGTTCAAAATATTTACCGTTTTCCGTGTAGTGAAAACAGTAGGAGGACGGGATTCATGTTACAAAAAATGTAGGTGTGTTTCCCTTTCGTACTTAAAAGTGTTAATACCATTACTACCATTCATTAGGAATTATTTTCAGTCTCGACAGAAAACTGATTCCTGCAATATATCGGATAAAGGGGTCTCAAGTTGAATGAAACCCAGATCAATGAATTTCTCATTCTAGTCCCTCCGGTACAAATTATCAGATATTTTATCTTTTTTTATTACGAAAAAAAAGCTACTAAAAAATTTCAAGTGTTGGAAGCGATTTCATTTTCATTTCAGAAAATTCAAGTTGGATGTCTTTTCATTTAGAATGAGTCCAAGATTCTTGTTGGTGGAAGTGATGGTACCTTAACCAGAAAATATGTTCGTGTTTGGTGTATTAAAAAATCTGTGGCCTTCCGTTCGAAATAATATTTAAAAAATCAAGTCCAAAGCACTGAAATTGAATGTTTATATATTGAAAAAATTTATTTTTGAAACTTGTAAATAACATAAAATAAAGTTTTAGTATATTTCTCATATTTGCTCTAAACACCCAACACACGTTCGACCCGATTGCAAGACTATAATGGAGTCACAAGAAAATGTAATAAAAGGTTTTGTATATAGCATATATAAACTGATTAAGGTATCCAATAATTTAACATAAAACGCATTCTTAGATTGATTAATTATGTAATCTGCCATCATTTGCGCTCACTTACCATTTGAAGATAAAATGTTCACGAACGCATATTGATATCTAAATTTGTTTTGAAACATTATGAGAAATTGTAATGAAAAATAATTAAACTACTACTTAGTAATGGAATGTATATTGAGACTTATAAATTCTTTAATGAATAACTTGAATTGATATACGAACGAATATCACTCATGTATTCACATTTTGTTTCATTGATTTTTTTTTTTTGCTTTTGCAATTTATAGTAAAAATCTAATATTTCTTACACTTCTCGGTCTAAAACGTAAAATAGACTTAGATTTCTCCTGAGATATTGAATTGAAAGGTTATTCTACGCATTGAATAATGGAGCTCACAAGGCTGGGCGTATTTGCATGTTGAACCTGCCGTCTCCGAAAACCTCCGCTTGGCTCAGAGCCCGAAGTTTGGAGGACAAGTTGTCACGGAAAGCGAAATTCGCAATTACATGAGGAGAGAGAAAGGATCTCTGAACGTGTTCGGCCCTCAAATATGTTTTATCCTATCTTTATTTTCGTGATGCGTTATTACGAGCAAATGTAATTATTTGACGTCAATGGAAACTGTCTATTAGAAATTAGCGTGTGCATTGAAATGATTATACGACTCCTAAATCCGAAAAATCTATATGAAACACATTTTACCGAGAATAATACAAACTTAGGAAGTTCATAGTATGTAATCTCGACAAAACTAACACATTAAAAACAAAATTAAATATACGAATAGTACATTAAAATAAATATTGATCATAACATTCTTTAAAAACTACAGCGGATGATCGTTGAGTTTTGTAAATAAATATTTCAATGTGACTGTAATATAATTAAATAAAATATAAATACTAAGGTAATATTCAAACAAAATTAATTAACTGCAGAATAATTGTAATTCAGCATTTAAATTTAATTTCTTAAGAGTTAAAACTTAAAAAATCTATTAACATATGATGTCTGAATCAAGGATATTATTAATGTGCACGTCTCATACCTTGCCAAATTTTGGCTGCACCTGGGCAACAGACCTGGATACAAATGATGTTGACCTGAATACAGAAAGCAGTGTTCTGTGATAAGAAATAAAATTTTATAAATCCATTTAGAATACAGTCTTAAATGGACTGAATAATTGTTTAATTGAAATATTGTTATTGTTAATTGAAGCCTGTTGTAAGGGCATTTTCAATTAATTATCTGTTTTGTAGCTTTACGTTTGTGCAGGGAGTAAAATGTGGTTCTTTTACTTACAATATATTTCGATATTTTGATAATATTACAATTCATGTAATTATTACTACATTCCATATATAGAACACGTTATTCCGGAATTAATCGGTGATAAATCCTTGACTCATGGCACTACCTTATAAAATGCCCATGGAGACTTTCATCCCTGCAATTTAAGTGAAAGGGTGATAATTGCTCTGAAACGATGTATTCTGATTATTCACAACAGTCAGGGGAGAGGTGTTATTAAATAGAATGAGTATAGACTAACATATATATATATATNATATATATATATATATATATATATATATATATATATATATATATATATATATATATAAACACATACATGCATGATCTCTCCACAGATCTCGTTCAACCTGACCATTGTTCTCTCGAATCCGAGTACAGTGCACCCTGAGTGTGATGAGAGACCGGTCGCCTACAACGCGACCTCCCGTAGCTCCGAATGCGTCCCCCTCTCTTTCGACGGCGATAAACGAGCTGGCTGCGTCTAATAGGTCAATTACCCACAAGCTGTATACCCCATTGGTAGAACAAACAGCCTGTTTAATGTCTTCCGCTTCCCTTAAACAATACATCATTCTGGAGGCCCACTGGGCGTCGAGCATTCGCAAACAGGCGATTCACTCTGAACGTTCCCACAGTTAAGGAGCCGACGACTTCATTATTTAGAGGGTGCCTTTAAATCACGGAACGGTTCAGGCGTTTAAATGCGAGAATAGCTCGCATAGAATTATGCAGTGTTACAGTATTACATTTTAGGTCTGTCTTTGTTGGAAATATGTGGATCAGCGTATGATTAGTATTGGAGAAAGTTAACTATAGATTTCACGAAGGATAAGGAGATATTCGGATGAAATAAACAACTAATAATTTCATTACCTCGAACTAAGAAGTTATGATTATACTGAAATTAAATTTATAATTGAATATTTTCATTTGTTATTTTTTGTATTCTCGTGAAGTCACTCCACTGACTAGACTTTCATCTTCTTAACGAAAAAGTGACGTTATAATGGACACAATTATTCAATGCGTATTGTGAAAATCTGTCGTACCTTGTTGGATCACATGCACAGGACCTTAAAAAAACACGATTATGGTGGATTGTCTGGGAATTGAAGTCGGGACACAATTACTTTCGTTTTGTTTTCTAAATTTTCACATCTTTTCTTTTCAAAAATTATACCTCTTCTATCTAGAGAAACAAAATGGCCCTTTGAATGGTTTGAAAGCTTATATTAAAATGCATTCTCGTACTTAGAAGTATTTGATCCCTGACCTCGGAAGTGAAAGAAACAGCATACTCTACTCACGTTCTGCTTAAGGTATTGTGAAAACTACTAAAGCATGACCAGAATATTATAGTTAAGCACCCTGGTAATTACTTGTTTTACGTTATCATCTTCCTTTCTCATCTCATTAAAATCATTCACAGATTTTTGCGCTTTAGAGTAGGAAGTGAACACAATTGCAAAATATATTTGAATTCCTTTTCGATACATGTTTCATGTTTCATCTTCTTTACTGTTAAGTTCATGAAGGAAGGGAAAACTAATTGTTCTTTTGCTACTACACTATCACATATGAGAATTCACGTTCCACTGAAATTATTTAACAATCAAGTATTAGTGAAGTATCGTATGGAAATTAAATGAGACTTATTTGCCTAATGAACTGTTTAAACCACATATAAACTGTAGATTTTAAATCACTCTTCTAAATGCGGCCGTAAATTAACTAATATTTTTATGGACCCCTTAAGTTTTGCTTCCCTGAGTGATTATCAATCGGAATACTCCATTGAGTTATGAGTGTTTCACTACTACCTCTTAGCTTTTCCAGACACTCTAAGTTGTTTTGCTTCTCCATTTACTCGACTCAAAACTCTTACGAATTGTGAAAGCCATTTCTTGTGAAGAATGGGATAATTATTTAATTTAGACTAAAATAATAGTGAAAAGAAAATCTTACAGTCAAACACTATTTCCATTAACTAATCATTACTATTATTAAAATATTTGTTATTCCTAGACGGACAGATTCCTTACTTCAACATATTTTCGTGTTACGCTTCATTTACTTAAGTCATTTCCCGTCAGGTTGTTTTTCACATATTTTTCATCACTATGAAACAGTTTAATTTTGTGATTGTAATAAATGTTTGTTACCTGTTTACATATTCAACAATTTAATAATACAATTTTCATGGAAGGAATGTTTGATCATTGAAACATGTATAGCAAGGAACGTTTTTTTCTTTCTTCAGTTCATTCTGTAGACAAGCATTAAGTAACCAACCAATGACGTGTAACTTCCATTTTAGAATTCATAAGAATTGTCCCTCCAGATTCTTCGAATTTCTTCTACTGCCCACAGACATAATTATCATTGAGAATTAATTCACTATAATCTTAATGTTAATAATGTTATGTTGAATGAAAATAATTCATGGGACCGAGATTCGAGACCTTCAGCTTAGTGCATTAATACGCTACCAACTGCGCCACATTGTTCATCTCTAGACTGCCTACCATTGACATTCAACTTGCGAGACCCACAGATGATCTCATTAGTATCCTCATAAGAGGCGACTCCCTTAGAAGTACTTGATTGTGGATCGGTATTTTTATTGAACATGGCATAATTAATCTGTAACCTGACGGCGAGGTTCACCGCAATTTAAGAGATTTCCATTTTTATCTCATTACTTTGAGTTGTTGATTTCTTTCGGAAAAAACTAATCACTTTGTAAATTCTTAGAAATCTTCATCGATGAAGCGGGAGAAACCTGAGTGAGAAGTTTCAGGTGACGTAAAAAGGAGTCACCTGACCTTCGACCTGCCTTGTCTCGAGCAGTTGTTCTGTTTGCGAGAATTTCCTGCGAGGAAGTAGTTGGAAGGCATGTCAAGTGCAGAGTCGTACCATTTTTGGGTCACGCGTTTCGTGAGTCTGTCTGAAATGTGATTCTCAACATGTCACTCAGAATATGAGGACTTCGAAAGGAAAAGGTTATTCCTATGGAGAGAGTAGAACTAAGTTGGAAAGAGAAAAAGCATTTTCATTGTCAAGTTAACAGACCAAACAAAAAGAAACAGACTCCTGAACAAAAGACACACATCTTCATAGGAATTAAACTTAGTCATCGGAATGAAATTAACTTGTGCAGTCTCGCCAACTATATGTTTATAATTAGAGTCAACTTTCGACCGCGTAGCGGTCATCTCAATAATCTTCCTCCGGACATTTGCCACTTTTCCTTGTTGACACTAATAGTAAACATGCAGTTGACGAGACTACGCAAGTAAATTTCATTTGAATTACGACAACAAACAGTTACCAATACCATCTATATTTAGTTGTCGGAATGGAACCTAGCATTATGGAATGGAACCTTATTTTCTGTTACCAAAAGTGATTCGCCAAAAATAGTTATTTTATATTGTCAGCTGCGAAGTGCCACATGATGCTGATACAAATTACTATATTGAAACATGAATCTAAAATACAAATTTCTGGAACATATATACATACATAACTTGAAATTGCACAACATTTTGGAAAGCTATTTTTCGTCATCAAATTCGAAAAGGTACTTTTATTGAGATTTAACTTTTCAATGATTCAAATAGAAATACAGATCAGAATTGAAGAGGAGGGAAGAAATTGTAGAGTGATCTTCTTGACTTTCTTGTGTTTCAAACTAAACTCTCTAATATACTCTCAATTGACAAATCTCAATGTCACTTCACTTCCGGCCTTGCGAAGTTCCAGCTGTGATATACTTGTAAGACATGCGAACGGATAGCGATCAACTCCTACTACGCTGCAATCAGCACTGTGTGGAAGGATAGACACAATGTGCTACATGAAATACATACTACCAAAAACATCAGTTTTGTACAAAGCTGTAATTCAATATATTTTGTAAAACCTGTACTGGAGCTAGTACATGTGATGTATGTAAATTGGGAGTTTATACGGAGATTTACTTCGGAGTATATGATACATCATATATTATCGGATCATATAAATCAGAATTTATCCAAATCACGTATCCCGCAATGTTTGGAGAATATACGTTCAATTAATTTTTCAATATAAAATCGTAAACGATATATTATATCAAAAAAAAAAAAAATTCAAGGTAAATTCTTTCAGTAAAGTGTGTGTACATCTATTTCATTTCCTAAAAATGCAAAAAAATCCTAGATATGATGAGCCGTCCGGAAATACAGCTATATTTTATGATACAATTCGATACGCGTATTTCTGAGTTACTGAAAGAAAAATCGGTCATATTCGTACACGATGTCAACCATCATGACAAAATTTTGTCTCCCGTAACAAATTCAAGTATATCCGAAGGGAACTAAAATTTTATTGGTGTAAGTGGAAAATAATGATTTGCCTACTCATTATATATCAGTGAAAAAGATGACACCAAGTTGTTATACGATTTGAATTGAAATTGAGAACAAATAGTTCTTATAAGACGTGATTTGTGCTGAAGGCGAAACGTAAAAAAGAGGGCTGAATCTTGTTGGAGAGAGTTGGGTGAGCAGACTTTCTCCTGGTGCTTGGGGTTGCAAACTCTGCCTGCCCTCTCTACTCTTCCTTACAAGCCACACCTCCTCTGGCGATGATGAACAAGGTACTGATAACTGTCCACTTTCTCGGTCTGATATACGCGTCTCCTGTTGGGCCAGCGTACAGCTCACCAGTGACCCTTCGTAGCAGAATAACCCTTGTAGATGATCTTTGCTTGTCTTGTACGAATTATTCCGTTCCTTTTTGGGAATATATGTTGTAAAAAGAGAAAGACACATGGCTGAGATAATGTAAAAATAACGTGGATAAAAAGTTTCATAGTTACATCGGCAAATTTAAAGTTAAAAAATCCAAATAAAAAAATTGTATGAAAGAAGATTCTAAATCTTGCAAGAGAAAAAATTAATCATGTCTGTAATTATATTTCTACGGGAAGATGTGACAAACATATAACCGGAATCAAACAATTGTAGAACAAAATTGAATATGTGTTGTGATTCAAATTAAAATGAATAAAGTACTAACGCAAATTATAATATTAAAATTGTGAATGGGAAGCATTATTAAAAATTATTTAAAGCTAATCTTTTGTATAGAAATGTACTCCAACAACTTCAAATGATTATCGTCAATTTTGTTGCAAATTGTCCTTTGAAGTTTTTTCAAATCCATTTTAGCCACAGTAAGAATGCGACATTTCTATAAAATGAAATCGTCGCGTCGTTGCCATGACTTTCCTGCGTCATGGCATATCATTTAATCGTGTATCATTACAAAATAGAAGAACATGATGTTTTGCTCACTTGATTTTCTGGAAGCAACATATTCAATATGAATATTTCATGGAATATTATACTATTCCAATATATTACAATATATTCAAATTTCGATTTTTGCCACAAAATGCTGCAGAATACCACAAAGTTCTTTACATCAAGCTTGGTGTTGTATATTAAAAGTGGATTCTATATGACACTAATTCCAATACAAAAGAAATTTTGGATTGCATTATTTTCTATTTCTCATATGTTGACAGTGCAATCCATAGGCAATATTTTCTACATTAATATTGTAGGGTAGGTTGTATTATGTAATAACTAGCAGATCTACCCGGCGTTCCCAAGAATTTGAAAAGAAACTTAAAACAATCATTACTGTACATTTAAAATTTGAAAGCAATTGTCACATGAAAGATACAAATAAAAAAATATTTATTTGCATTGTTAAACACACATTCAAAAAATTATATTAATATTCAAAGAAAAATTGGTACTGAGAATTGATATACTATTTTACTTTACAGAGGGTATTGTAGCTCCTGTCAACATGTCTTTATTATTTTAATTTATTTTGCCTGGCGTTGCGTTGTCCAGGTATCTTATGGAATATTCTAAATTAATATGTAAGTTTCCACTTTCTCCACTTTTGAACCATTAAATTGTCACTTTTATTCAATTCAGAAATAATTACCACGAAGAAAACTTTAAAAATTACACACAGTGTTGTATGCTAATATGTACGTAATTACGAATTATTTTAAAATCCAGGCAGAAGGAAAATACTATTCACAGGAGAAAATACACAATAGAAAGCATAATGAGCAATGCGCTTAGTTGAGACCTCTGAATTCTTGAGTTTCTATTTCACTTCTAGGTTATGTTCTTGAAAACAATGTACTTCACAGTCTTTATATAACGTTGTTTTTACGATTTTATCACGTATGTTATACCTACAGTGGGATAATCGCCTTACGTGGCGTAATCGAACTCTGGTGGACATTAGCCAGCTTCTCAGTCACTGAAGATCCATTTCTACTTATCAGCAAACTGTTTGTTTTATCTTCTTGTAAATCATTAATGTTAATCATACTTTGCATTTTACTTCCCATAACCCTTAAGAAGAGACTTTTAGAATTTAAAATAATTTAATCGAGTACTTTTTCCGATTTCCATGCCACAGACATTCCATAGAATGCACGTTTATTAACTTGGTAATTGTGGTGCTTTAGCAACATTATCAAAGCATGATAAATTAAAAGTCGTTTCTATGTTGCTCATTTTTTTATTATTGGTATTAGAAAGCTTTTTCGGCTGCATAGCAACCATCGTCAGTAACATACACTGAGTGTTGAGGAATATTTTTGGCGAATGCCAAACATATTCCTCGGCATTCGCCAAAAATATTCCTCAACACTCAGTGTATGTTACTGACGATGGTTGCTATGCAGCCGAAAAAGCTTTCTAATACCAATAATAAAAAAATGAGCAACATAGAAACGACTTTTAATTTATCACGTTTATTAACATAAAATGCTAAGTTTTTTGTAAATTTTTAAATTATTTAGTGAATAAAAATTTATTTGTTCTAATAACCGTGAAATGGGTTGTCAGTTGCACTGATTCACTGAGATAGGTATTTTTTTCAATAAAAATATTCCGTAAATATACTTGTATTGTATGAAAAGAAGACAAGGGCTCTTGTTCAAAATTTTACATTAATTGAAGGTAGAAAAGTATCTGTATTTAAATACCACAGAGACAACAAAATACATTATTATTCAAAAAAGTATATTTTATATTAGGAATTATATACCTTCACCAGTGCTAAGAGAATATTCTTTGGCTGAATGTTAGGAATGTTATATTTTTATGCGAAACAATATATTTTGAACATCATGTACATCATAATTCTACACATCTTGTCTGAAATTACCATAGAGCTATAATTTGGAAATAACAAGTGGGAGTTGATTTGCCTACGTTCGTGATCTTATTCTTTCCATTATGCAAACACGTCTCCCGACACTTGTGGTAGCGCTAGACACCTGAAATTATTCACTGATTGGTCATTAATCATTGCTATGGCACTTAGTTCAGAGCAAGATGAAGTAACGAGTCGCTCACAGAACATTAAAAAGGAGGATTTTATGGCAGCTTTATAAGTACTATGAAGAGAGAGAAAGGTAAGTCTTTTGTATCTGCAGTGTAGACCAGTTTCTTTCATCAGGCCTGTAAATAAAAACGTTCTACGAGACTCGAAAAATAGTTCAAAATTCAGATACAAAGTATATTGAAATATACGAAATCAAATACGAGATACGAAGTATATGAAAAAAACAACTCACAAGTCAGATACATTGAAATATTGTTTTATATAAAAAAAAAGACACATAGGTCACAAGTGCCGAGAACATGACTTTACAGGGGACACACCTAACTAGTTAACGCCATATTTGATCATAAAAAATTGTTGAAAATCATAATAGATTACTTGTTTAATGTTGCAACAAATGATATTTTTAAAAAGTTATCCAAATTAAAGGTATTCTCTTGAAACATTTGTTAGTGCTGAATAATTATGACTTGGAGATTTGTTGAACCGTTTTGAGTGCCAAATAATTAAAATATGGAGTATGTTCGAAATATCACTTGTGATTTCCAAAAAATCCCTCCGAATTCCACATAGGACCCAAAAAGTCTATGTGCCAAGCCTGATACTCACCATTTGCCTGGAGTCACGACCAATTATTTAAAAAATAATAAAAATATATAATATATTATAATATAGATTTCCACGACTGTTATTGCATATTACATGTTAACCTTGCGACGACGTATACGCCCACGCCTTTATTATGTCACCCTTAATCAGTTTTTTTTTCGCTTTTATACTCATGTTTATTATCAATATTAACACAGACTATCAAATAATACTGTATATAATAGCAATTAATGGTATACGTATATGTTAAAGTATAGTTAAAAATAAAAATAAGTAAAAGATAACTTTTGTTAATTAAAGATAAATAGATTATTAAATAATGCAGTTTAACTGTTGCTAAAACTACTATTATGTATTTATTTTGCAGTTAAAACTGCAATTAATCACACCAGCGAGATGTGTTCTTGAGCATTGGTTATAAAAAAGAGAATTCGAAAATTCAATATCTTATTCACTTTGTTGTTGCAAACAGGTACAAGATGTACACGCGTGATGTGCAGCGTACGATGTGAATTCTCATGTGCGTGTTGGCTGTATAAAGAATGCTCAACTAAATCACTCGACACGCACCTTCTGCCCGAAAAGAATTGCCGACGTATAGAGTCGAAGAAACGAGTCAAAACCTTTCGCAAGGGAATAATTTCTCGCGTGTTCGATGCTGTTCGTAATGGATTCGTCTCAGAGATTCTTATGTAGCGTGCGTGCCGCGTTTGAACGGATCCTTGCCAAGCGATGTGGATTGTTTTTACTTATGTTTGCTTCGAATTAGATTTCTCATGATATCCAAACTTTCGGTTTGTACTTACATATTACACAATTTCCTCTTTTCAGCGAGAAGTACAATTTGGAAACTTATGGAATATAATCAAATGAAATACAAATTCATACGCCGTATTTATTTGTCAGCATACATTCTGCTATTTTCTATGGGGTTATGTTTTCTGTATTTCTCGTAGAGAAAGGAGAAGTTTCGTCCCTATCACTATAAACATTTGTCAATAATTCATACTATACTACTGTAATGTATTCGCATTTTGTATATTGAAACATCATCCTTTATGTGATTATTCACTGAACGAGTACTCCTTTGAATTTTATTTTTAGATTCTATGACAACTGATTTATAATGCAAATTACTTCTAGATAATAGATGTTATATTATCACTTATTCCACTTATGCCTACTATTTTTTAAAAACATTTCTCTGCATTACCAAAATGTCAAAGAAATGTCTATTCATCTTTCTTTAAACCGAGCAGAAATGACAAGCCAACCTTGTAATAACCTTTTTTATATCGCTGTACATCAAAGTTCCCGATTTGACTCGGTAAACGTGATATTATCCGTGCCAGTCACCTCACCAGTGGCAACTTGTGACAGATTGTCATCACTCCCAATCAGCGCATCAAATTGTTACCATCTTTTCAGATCATCACACTTGATAATCATCGGTTCCACCGATCGCTGAATATATTCTAACCGCTGGTCATTTAAGACAATCACCACCATCATGTTCAGACCTTGATCCCCCTGTTGATTTATTTTGCCCCAAAGCATTTGACATACCTTTCTTTCCTTTCGATCTTTATATTATGACACATTTGTATTAAAATAGTGCATTGTGTAGATGCAACTTCTGTCTGGCGTTGAAGCTAAATTAGCTTCTTATATCAGTTGTTCGAAAGGAGAGCACTATTAGAGTGAATGAGAGAGAAAATTGTAGGGAGTTTGGACACGGTCCATAGCCCAACTTCGCAGGAACTTCCTGGAGGAACGTGGGAAAATTCTCTGAGTAGCTGGCTACTACCAATCGGCAGGAGGAGCAGTGAATATCTCTTAAATCGTTCTAAACTCACGAACTCCCGATTATAGCTACTTATCCATGGCAATTGCAGAAAATGTTGTGATGAGTCGTTTTAAAGGGTAAGTAATAAGTTTCAATCGGTAAGAAATGAGCTTTAAGTTCCAGCTGTTAGTATGATTTGTATGTTAACATCTCTTCTACAACAAGTTACTCTTTGATAGTCTTCTTTTTTAGTTATTGAAATATGTTTCCTTCTTCTCCTCTTTTTGTATTTCCTGTATCTCTACTGAGATTTGTAAAGTAAAATCTTCTATTTGGGGCAAAAACTGACACAATTGAAGTATTTATATAAAGTGCAACATAATCATTTTCATATATATTTTTAAATTATCAAGTGCTATGATAATTATTATTTTTATGCATTAATTCTATTGAGTTATTTATAAGTTTGATTTGAATATAATGTTAGGTAAAATAGAATTTAGTCCCACAAATAATTCATAAGGTATAAATTACTTTATTGATAAATTGAATTTGCTTACTTTCGACTGAAGAATGAGCTTACGATATCGCATGTAAACTTTTTTCATAGCATTCATTAACTAGATATTCGACGTAAAATATTATTTTAATGATCTTACGATATCTCAATTAAAGAAAATCCGAGAAAAAGATATATTTCTCCTGAAATCACTTCTTTAAAATTGAAAATTAAAAAAATATTTTCTGAGTGACCTTTCACGACACAATGGCTATATCTCGTCAAAATTTGAAGTTCTTAACTTCTTTTTTTCTCCGAGTTGATGAGTTAGTGATGCAGTCGGTTTGTCAGTCAGTCAGTCACTCAGGACAACGCGGATTATATTGTTAGATAGATTAATGATAATAAATTGAATGAACATGGGAGACGCGACCGGGGATCAAACACGTGACCTACTGTTTTGCTTAGTCTACCATAGTCATTCAACGAGGAAGTGTCTCGTATGAGATCTCCTCTGAGGTCTGTAAGTCATATCTATATTAAGTTATTCTATTGTGAAATGTATCATAACCACTATGCGTATTGTTCGTACACGGTCAATATCAAATTATCTTAAGATAATGAGTGCTGGGTATTTGACGAATTAGATTACTATTCCGTCAATATTTGTGCCTTTCTCCCCTCATCAGCATTTCCACCTTTCTCTTTCTGCAGAATTCTCCCTTTAATTCGAAACGTACATTTACAACACTTCAACATAAATGAATTGTTTAACTCACAACTTCCGAGTTCCCACTCAGAGAGGAAAGTACATCGTCTGCGACCAGGTGAAAATGTCGCCAAACCCATAAATGAATTGGACGGTAATACAAAAGAGGAAACAATAATCTTTTAAAATGACTTGAATATTACAACTTTCTGTAAGTCATTTTATTTGACATAGTTCATTTAAATTAATTATGATTCCATGTTTTAAAATAAATATTTGTAATATTTCAGAAATAGGAATATTGAAGAGAATTGTTTGTGTAGATCTCCATTCTCTATTAAGGGTTTGAAGCTATGGAATGTTAGAAGAAGTTACGAAGTAAATTTATGGAGAAAACACACCCATTGCGACAAGTCAATTGATATTATTTTTTATAAACGCTAATAGTGAACTAGAAATATTTAGTTTTATACATATTTAAATCAATGAATTTTTAAGTGAATTTAACTTTATGGTGTCATGAAAAATAAAGAGAACGTAGATGTAAAACGTTCAGAGACATTGGAGAATTAATCCTATTGCGTGGACCTGACTGAAATCTGAAGAATGTGAACCGAACAATTTGCGCGTGGGCACACTTGTCACTGATCGCGATCGCAGGTTTCTCCCGTCGCGTCGCTCGCTATGTAAGCTGGCACGTATCTGACCCCTCGTGTAATAGTCCGCTCTCAAGCGTCGCCTTCATCTGCACCCGGAATGCGTGTTGCGAAGTGGCCAACGTCCAGTTTTCCTTTGTGGCTGGTCACTTTGCCAGTGAGACAACCCATTTATTTGGACGCGGAGAATTCGGAAGTGTTGGGGAGATGCCATCAACCAGTCGTCACGCAAAGCTTTCTGAGATTCTCTTATGGCATCCTTGGAGATACCGAAGGAATTACGTTCCAAGAAGTGTTACATATTTTCTTGTACTTGAGAAATAAATGAACGTCGGATAAATTTCTCAAAACACTTGAACTCACTTGAAGCACTTTAACTTTACTAACCTTCTGAGTAATATATTTCAATCACATCGTTTCGTCACTGGTTTGCGACTTTGACAAGTGATACATCAATATTATCCTAGTAACATGCCTTGAATGAAATTATTATACTTAATTTTTAACAGCTAAAATAAAAAGCAATGAAAATAAAACATACACATACAGGTCGTTTAAGTTAATAATTTAGTAATATAGTTATGACAGACGTAAACAGCTCCACTATTAGTGAATAAATTATCTACACTACTGATAGAGAATTCAACGGAATGCCTAGAAATCGTTTAAAGAAGAAATACTTGTTAAATTGATCTAAAATTTTAAAGGTCTTTTTCTAAGGTTTGTTGCAAGTATAGTGTGAAGTGGGGGCAATATCGTTTGAACACAAGAGATAGAATACAATGAAAACTTATTGCTTTATCGTAAATTTGGTGTGATTATATGAATATTACAATTAAGCTTACTGTTGTATTCACGAGAGATCACTGTTTGTGATTGTGTCTGACAACCATGCTTCCTCTAATTCAACGGTAGATTGCATGCAAATTTGGCAGATACGGGCAGGAGTTGAAGATGCAACAAAAGACAACGCGGAGTCATTAGAAGTAAAGGAACGAAAAAGAAATTGACTTAAGGTTAGACATCAGATGTTTTTATGGAGAACGACACAACAGTAATTCGTACGTTTTAATTAATTAACGTGCAAAAGATTTAAGTAACATTCAGTTTCTTTGTAAAAGTAAAAATAGTACGAGACACACGTATTGCAGAAAGTACAATATTCTGCAAGTAGTTTTATTGGAAAAAATTAAGTTAAAGTTCACTACTACACATTGTTTATTTTTTCGTAACTTATTATTATTATTGAATAATATCTATTTAAAATATGAACGAAGGTTCCCGTTATCAGAGCTATGCATCATATTGGTGCGAGCAAGTTAGTATTCGACTAACTAAAATATCGAATCCCGTGCATGCTCTGCAAGAATGTTCTTGCTGCTATTATTTTCAAAGGTATTTGGAACTTCTAATTTGACAAAGAGTGCTTTTACAAGAACTTTGTTTGATCTTGCATTACACATAATCTACTGAACGAATGAAACGTGACTTTCACAGTCGTATTACTATGGATTGGGAAAAGGATCTAAGCAACGTTTCGTTTTCTTATAACAGTAGAGATTGGATTACGAAACTCATCTCCAAAGAATAACAGTATCTGTGTTATTATGAGAATAAATTACAGATTATTTTTTTAAATAATTTATGGTCTATAAAATATGTTATAGTATATGTATACAGTTTTGTTTTTGGAGTGGAATTGTAACATTCTCGAAATAGTCCATGAACTACTTTATAATATCAATTTTCACGTTCCTACGATTTTTTCCACATTCCTAACATTCTGTTTCGCTTCATACTTCTAAAACGATGAAATACGAAATAATGAAAAGTTGTGAAAACAGCAAAAGTGGAGCCGTTGCTACTCACAAATTATTATCGTAGCGAGAAAAACACAAGAAGTACGATTCAGGATGGAACGAAATGGAAAGCTGAGATAGGTAGAAGAGCATAGTCTGGAATAAAGAGTATTCCCATGATAAATTGATCTGAAAACTCGTCAGCAGGGAGTCATTAGAGCCAGTAATTACTTCTCAACATCTATAAATCATATATAGTGTCACTGGCAGAAATAAACTTGACGATAGAAAATAGGTTCAACTGGTTTCCACCATTTTCACGATAAAATTTGTACGTTTAAAATAAAGTTGATCCGCTCTAATCGTATTTTTTATAAATTATTATAGCACAATATATATTTAAAATATATGTTGTTACGTCTCCTCTCTTTGAATGTACTCGAAATAAAGGTAGGTCTAAAGCACGTATCAATGGTGCTCAATATATGCAGATAAAGCTTTTTACTATATATATATATTGTTGAAAATAGATATGCATCGATAAGTATTGTAAAAAAAATTCATAGAAGTATTTTGTAAATACTTAAACCTCCAACAAATTGACATATTATTTGATTGATTCTCTCAATACGTGGTAAATACACATAGCTTTAATTATGAAAATAGTAGATTATATTTTTTTCACAAATTTCATATCTTAAGAAAAGTGTTGAATGTAATTTGTAAATAATCCTTACTGTTAAAGAGAATAATTAAGTCGTAAACTTAATATACTTCTGATTAAATGTCTCAATTCTCGCAACAAAATTACATATTATGTTTATTTAGTGGTGATGGTCGGAAGAGCAAATGCTCATGGGCTATATTCGTTGCACATCTTCGAGTAATGATTCACCTACTATGCGTTGTTTTTTTATTCTCAGTAGTTGTAAAAAAATGTCATTTGACGTTTACGATACACGATAAGTGGTTTGCCTCCAGTACATTGGTTTATTCTTAATTTCCCATAACATTTCAGATTATTCGGATATTTTTATTATTCAGTTCACTGAAGGTTTCCAAAATTCTTCAGTATTATGGAATCACATGTATCATATACCATTACATTCTATGAATGATTAACGGTGAAGTAATTAATGCATAAGTGAACTAATCATGATTTTCTGTTGCATCAGAGATTTGTTAAAATATAGCAAAAATTAAAAAAGCGTCAGTTAATTATTGAATATAAAATCCTATAATTGTTTAGAAATTTGTAACGTAGTTTTATGGTCCTCCGTTACTTCAGTCCTCAATGAGAACATATCAAATAATTGCATTAAAGTTAAATCAATGAAGCACGGAGAAACATTTAAATCCAAGAACAAGAAACAAATTGTTAAACAAATAATTCTAAATTGTCCAATTTAAATGTTGAAGAGAAACATGAAATTTGAGACGAATGTTCCAGATTAAATTTTTTCCGGTTCTTTAGCAAGACGTGATTTTGTGCTAAAGTGAGGAAACAGTGACGTAACCTAAGAATAATTACAAGATTTTATTTAACTTAACCTTTTGTTTAGTTGATATTTTGCAACTGAATTTTAACCCTGATCACCCCAACTGATCAAGCTCACATTTAACATATGTGTGTGGTTTCATGACAATCATCATCAGGCTAGCACTCAGTATACAAGTATGATTTCTTCCAAAGGTAAAGTTCAAAACACATGAGTTTTTTGAAGGCTGTATAATCCAATTTTGGAACCACTGATTCTTCCACAATGTTGGCACATCATGCCTTGATAGCCACTGGTCCTTGAGGGTTGATACTTCTGGTATAGCTCTTTCTTAGCGTTGCATTTGTCGATTTGAAGCTTTCTCCGCTGTAGTTCGAAGGATAGATGCACTTAGTGGAAGAGTCGCCGACATTCTGGGCGGGTGGATGCTTCAACCTCCCAATTTGCAGGGTCAATTTGACACTTCTTTAGATCTGCCTTCAGAACGTCTTTATAGCGTCCTTGTTGCACACCTTGTTTTCTCTGTCCGACCTTCAACTGACAAAACATGATTTGTTTTGGGAGACGTGACTCAGGCATGCGAACTACATGACCTGTCCTTCATAGCTGGTGTTTTATTATCAGAGCCTCAATGTATTAGCTTCCTCCAAAGCACTTACGTTAGTGCGTCTTGCCACTTCATTCCTATAATTATCCTAATGCAACGTTGATGGTATTTTTTCGGACATAGTGTCTTCTGTTTGTAACCCAAGTTTCGCAACCATAAAGTAGAGTTGGAACTACAACAGCTTTGTATATATACAGCTTAGTTTGAATATTGAGGTTATGGTTATCAAACACCCTAATTCGCATACGACCATAAGCTACGCTGATACATTTGAGGCGATATTGAAATTCAACGTCAATGTTCGCATTTGTTGATAAATGACTGTCTAGATAGGGAAAATGTTCAATATTTTGTAAAATAGTTCCATTAATCTTGATATCAGGAGCAGCAGCATTACAAATTGGTGCAGGTTGGTATAAAATTTGCGTGTTACTGATGTTTATATCCAGACCAATGCTTCTATATGCCTCGTTAAATGAATCTAGGGTATGTTGAAGGTCGTCTTCTGAGTTTGCGAATATATCGTTATCATCTGCATATTGAAGTTCAAGAATAGAAGTTGTAGATACCTTAGTGTTTGCTCGCAGTCTGCTAAGATTGAATAGTTCTACATCTGTCCTATGCACGATTCTACCCCCTTTGGAATTTTGTCTTTGACCAGGTGAAGTACGACACCAACGTATATTGAAAAGAGTGTGTGGGGTAATCACACAGCCTGTTTGACACCCGTTGTGATCTTAAATTGTTCTCCAGGTCCACTGCTATTACGGACTGTACCGTTCATATCATTATGCAGTAATCGAAGAATCTGTATGAATTTTGGAAGGCAACCAATTATACATAGGATCGTCAAACGAGTTTCTCGGTTACTGAATCGAAGGCCTTAACGAAATCAATGAATGCCATATGTAGAGGCTGACTCTTTTCTTTGGACTTCTGCATTTGGCTGTCACAGAAAATCATATCAGTTGTGCCTCGATTTGGTCTAAAGTCGCACTGAGTTTCAGGCGTTGTTCCAGGCAGTTGAACAGAATCCTGGAGAGAATTTTGCCAGCAGCTGAAAGCAGCGATATCCCTCAATAGTTGCCACATTGCACCCTATCACCCTTTTTAAATATGGTTACTATCAAGGCATCCCTTAGATTATCAGGTATGGCTCCAGTTTGCCATATCTTGTAAATGAGTTTGTGTATGTGATGAACCAGTGATGTGATCCCTTCCTTGAAGAGCTCAGCAAGAATTCCATTCAAGCCTGGTGCCTTATTATTCTTGAGTTCACTGATATAAATTTTCACTTCTAATAGCGAAGGAGCTTCATCAAGGTGGCTTTGTACAGGGTTCTGAGGAATCTGGGTAAAGATGTTGTTATTAACTTGTGTGTCCCTGTTCAGTAGTTCTTCAAAATGTTCTTTCCAGCGGAAGCTGATGGAGTTTGTGTCTCTAAGAAGTTCAGTGTTATCTTTCGCTTTTATAGGATTTATTCTATGATAAGGTGGACCATTTAAAATTTTAGTTGTATTGATGAAAGCTTGGGTGTTATTTGGGTCAGCTAGATGCTGCTTTTCGCGGGACTTATATCCACTCGTTGTTTTTTATGATCCGAGTTTTCCTCTGGACTTCATCTTTTGCATTTTAATAAATTTGACTTTTGGAGGTAGATTTAAGGTTATTTTGCCAAACATTGAATGCTTTCCTTTCCGTTTCTATAAGAAACTGAATTTCTAGATCATTCTCGTCAAATCAATCTGTATGCTTCTTTTTGGCGAAACCAATCGATTCTTCACAGACTGAGAGCACTGTTGACTTGAATTTCAGCCAGTGATAATTATCTGGATAATTCTGTGGTAGTTTTCATCAAGGAGTTGATGTAATTTCAGTTTAACGCTATCATTTTTGGAGACGTTCTGTGTTCACCCTACATATTAAATGATTTCTCTGCTTTCTGTGCTTCCGGTGAATTTGCAGAGCCATAGCAGGTCGTATCAGTCGGTGATCAGTCCAGCAGTCGTCAGCACTTGTCAAAGCCTTTGTGATACGTCATGTTTCTCTCGGGCACGTAAATCACGTAATCAATTAGATACCAGTGTTTTGATCTAGGGTGTTCCCATGAAGTCATAATTGTTCTTCTGCCGGAAGAGTGAGTTTGTGATTACAAGGTTGTGTTCAAAACATTTGGTTAGGAGAAGAGTTCCATAAGAGTTGCTTTTACCAACACCTTCTCTACCAATTATACCACACCACAATGCTGCAACCTCGTGTATTTAAGTGTCCTATTTTACCTGACTGTTGTATATTTTTTAGAAGTACATCGAGTTGGGAATTGAATTCTTCCTTCTGGTCGTTGTCAGAAGTGAGAGTCGGAGCATATGCACTTATTATTGTAGCTCGTTGGTTATTAGTGAGCTTAAGGCGAATGGTCATGAGCTTTTCATTTATAGCACATGGGAGCTCATCGAGATGATCAGCAATTTCTTTCTTGATAGCAAACCCAACATCATGGATACGGAGCTCATTCGAGTCCTTCCCTATCCAAAAGAATGTGTAGCCTGCAACCTGTTCCTTTAGTTGTTCGTCGTTTGCAAGCCTTGTTTTGCTGAGGGCAACAATGTAAATGTTGAACCTATTCAGTTCACGAGCTAAAATCGCTGTCTGTCTTTGTTGTCGATTTCGTGTATCACTGTCCATCAAAGTACGTATGTTCCAAGTAGCAAAATTCGTTCTTATTTTGGTTTTGGTTCGACCGTAAGTGGTGTACCCGCTGGACGCGATTATCCAGTCGGCTGGTATGAGGATGAGTATGTTTAGGGCACCTTTTTTAACCCGCTCACCATTGAGGGTAAGCAGAATGGATCCTAAATAGGCCTGCTTAGTCACGAATGCAGCATACGAATTGCTCTTCAGCCCATCCTCGATCAAAACGAATGTCACACATACGCCGCCTACGTGCCGGTTTGCTGGTAGGAGCTCCCAGATAACATAATCCTGCTCCCGCCACAATCTTCGCAGGGCTTGCAGTCGTGCATGAAGTGATGATACAATTCTTCGGAAGACGCCTTTGCGTGACATCTGTCAAAGTGGGAATGTCGTTGCACACCAACAAACACACAATCCTTGGCAGATACAGGGCCTTTGACCAGTGGCATATGAACTACAACGACTGGAGGTCCCGAACTGCTGCAGTCTTCATCCGCCTTCCCAGACGTTGGAGTTATACTACTGCTAGTTGCTAGTGCGCCTGGTTCGCCGTTGAGGTTTTCTATACCATTGACAGTTATTGTTCATCCGCCTATAGAGGTAGTTTCCCACCTCAAATGCAATAGAGTGCCCTAACCTCCATCTGCTCATCCGCCTTCCAGAGAAGCCGTTGGCATGATCGAGGGGGACTCCTTATCCCGAGAGTCACTCGGTTGCCAGAGCCTCGTCAGTTGAGGCAGATTGTACCGCGTGCAGATAAGGTTGTCATTTGAATAGAAGATTTCCATTTCTTTCACTCATAACAATAGGTGATTATGGTAACATTTTACAATAAGCTACTTCTGAGTATGTATTAACCATGTATGTTATTGTAGTAGTGTATGTATTTACGTTGTTCTGCCGTTTCAGAATTTGTAATTCATTTCTCAGTCACTTCCAAGTTTCCTATCGAGCTGAAATTTTTCAGATATGCATGACAACAGATGATTAGGGCACAATTTAAGGAAAATCTTCCTCTAAAGAGGGTAAAAATGGGGATATGCACGTATGAGTTAATATTCCAACATAACTCTAGAATGCTTGAGGTAATTGCAACCAAAATTGATACACAGATGAATTACTATCTGACAAAAATCACAGTGCTGTTACAACAACTCTAGCACCTTTAGGAACGTGGTGGAAAGGGATGACATGTAAAAACTATTAAAAAACCTATATTAGATTGAAAAGCATAGTTTTCGGTAGCCTTGAGATGGACGAGGACGCTTCCAATGCTACACAGTCAGTTCACACGGGATATGCCCTTTGCACCCATAAGCTACGGGGTGGGAATGCGATGACAAGTAATAATAATAAAAAACGACCGAAATTAGTTTTGAATGCGTCCGTGAAGTGACACTCTCAATGCAACATTAACCCACAATAATCCCCCATGAGGAACAAAACCCCCTTTGGGTAGGGGAATGGGATGGGGATGAAATGTTACAATTGAAAATAACCAATGTTTGTCTTCGGGTCATTGATTCCGGGAACTCTGAAACTAGTAGTGATATTCCCAAGTACGCCTAAGTCAATGATCATACCCTATACAAAACTAGCACCATGTGTAAGGGGATGGCATGTATCGATCATTAAAAATGACAGATATGTGTCAATACCACAGATTTCCAGGACTGTTAAAATAAATAGTGACACTTTCGATGCTTAAATCCACGATCAGTGTCATACATCCCAGCACCCGAAAAGTACTTTAACCCAGGGGATCAGATGTAAGAATTATGAATTATGTTATGTTGAATGAAAATGGGAGACTGGACTGAGATTGGAACTAGGAGCGTCAGTTTAACATGCTGATGTGCTTACCAAATGCGCAACCCGGTAGGTTCACCAGCATTTAAGAGATTTCTGTATGTTTCTGAACTCCAGAAATAGAAAATACCGATCCACAATCAAGTATTTCCTCGCCTCATATGAGGATTCTAGTCTCCATGAGGTCATCTCTGAGGTATGTGGATCTCGCAAGTTCAATGTCAATAATTGACTCGGTGAACGGAGTGGCGCAGTTGGTAAGTGCATCAGCGCGTTAAACTGAAGGCTCCAAGTTCGAATTTCGGTCTCGTCTCCCATTTTCATTTAACATAGCATAATTAATATGTTACCTAGCAGATAGGTTTGCCGTAATTCAAAAGGCTTCTGTATGTATAATTTTTTGTATTAAAAATGACATACTTGAGACAAATTCAATAATTTTGGTAGCACTGAAATGAATGGTGTCACCTCCAGTCTATATTCAGCCCTCATAAAGAAAGAAGGAGGGAGAGAAAACGATTGAAAGGGGGTGAACGAAAAAAATAATCGAAAAGGACCTATTTGCATCGGACCCATAGTTGTGAGGGGGTCAATGATGTATATAATATCAATGCTGTTATGTTCAAGTTCAGATCACATCGGGGCCAGGTACACTTATAGTTAGGGGAGGGAAGGGTCATAAGTAAGAATAATGTAATGCGACCGATATTAGGGTCGAAATCTATTAGTAGTTTCGTATCATATCAAGTTATGTTATCAGTTACAATTTCGTTTCTTATCAATGATTAACGAGTTAACTCACACACTTTGATCTGTTCATCCAAATTTTAAGATTTAAAAACAGTTTTCATCTTTCTTAAATGCACAAATTAAAGAATACATACCTGGAAAATCTCAATTTCAAAAACGAGAGTTTGCTAATGGGTACTGGATAGGCACTGAAAATTCCTAATTGTAAACGGTAGGAGTCGAGTATGTTATCATTTGACAAATAAATAAACACATATTAACTCTAAAAAGTATAAAATACAGTTTTTGAAAGAAATTTTAATGTAGTATTAGTAATTGTGATGCATGACGCCTCGAGCTCTTACAATTTATATTTCTTTTTTTTTTTAATATCTACGTTTATTTATCTTGTATGTACTTGCTTCAATGATCAGTGACCAAGGAAGGGACTTATATGTAGTTATTCTTTTTTGGTTTTCGATTTTACTGAAAATTATTTTTTACTTTTTGATATATAATTTTGTATATAAAAGATTGTTTTACGTTAAATGATTTGTTAAAAAACGTTTTTTACGTTTTGAACTTTTATTGCCATCAAACTTCCTATTTCATGAAATATATGCCTGAAATAATATTAAAATTTTATTTGAGGATTGGTGATAAACTCAGCGCAACATGGAAACAGGTATCCAATATCTCATACTGGTGAATTTCTTTCAAATCCTTCTTAATTGTTAAGTACACGAAATGAACTAATGTACAGCTGACGTATATCCTACATAATTAAACAAATGTTTTCTTGTAATTTAACCCAATCTGCACTGACAGTGATTCTCCAAGTGGACGTAGGACATAATTATTACAAATATGATTTCTCCGAAATGGTATGGGATGGAAATAAGCGTAAAGTTATTTCGAAACACGATATTTGCGGAAACGCCATTCTCAATGCTGCTGGTTCCTCCGCACGACGACTGTTAATCCTTTCACATCGAGTGGGTGGATCGCGTATCGCAGCGGGCGCCCGACTGCGTTGGCCTGTGTCCTCGTTAAGCAGCATTGTGAATGCGCACGAGACGTTGATTATTTCTCGAAGCGGCGACAGGCAAGGAACGCGGAGGTGGCAGACGCCTGGCGGATACTGTGGCGGTGAAGATGAGGAAATTGGGATGGAGGCGGAGACGTTTATCCATAAGTGACGATTCCTGGCGAGGTGATGAACGCTTTCCCCCACTCAATATGTTTTCTGCAAAGTTATCCAACTTGGTCTGCGAGCCATTCTATACATTCTCGATCGTTCAGGCCGGCATGGAATGGAATTTGGCAAAATATTACCCGACGAACAGTGGGTCATATTTATTTTATGTAACGCGATATTTTGATTCTCATCCACAAATTTATATTATTTCAAAAATTAAATAATAGTCAATTTTTTAATATTCGATTTTAATGTTTTAAAAAATAGTTCTTAATAGATAAAAATTAAATTTAGAATTGTTGTAAAAAGTTTTCGTAATTTAAATTTCCTAATACAATATTTATTTACTCACAAACGACATTCTGTCTGCAAATCTTAATTCTGTCAGCATAGATTTATAACACAATGTTGAGTCTCCCAAAGTTTGATGAACAATTTGACGTAAAATGTATTTTAACTGGCGGGAAGTAAAAAATGGTTTCATGAGCCGCATAATCCTCGCGCTGGCAGGATTACTGAAATCTTGTTAGACTTTTGTAGAACCTTAATAGTCACACTTAGGCCGATAAATCGCTTTCATCAATGAAGAAAAAAACTGACGAGTCAGAAGGCCTTGAAAACACGAAAAGTCTTTGACACAGCCTTTATTGATTAAGTCTTTGACACAGCCTTTATTTAGGGATTTGTTTCGTAGGTGTGGGTAGAAATTCGGTTGCTGGTTCAGTGAGTAATTCAAATGAGGAATGTAATGAATGAAAAAAGTGTACCACGAAAAAAGTCGCTTTTAGAACATTCGATTTTGATTTTAGTTTTTTCTCATGATAAAAATGATACTATCTTTTAATATCAAACTTCATACTCTTCTTTCAAATAATGTTTCTCAAACTGAAACTCGAATATGAAGCCAAATAAAGTATTGTCTGTCCTTTCTATTTCTTGAAGGACGCATCACGATTTGTTGTTGGAAACTTCTTCTTTGTTCAAATTATTTGTTTTGTTTATTATACGTTGTTCGATTCACAATTGTTTTGACAGTTTGATACGAAAAATATTTTCAATAGATATTAATAATGATTCAAGAACGATTCTTCGCACAAAATTGAAAACCTGTCATACGTGAACTCGTGGGAACTCACGTAACACAATTTTTTTAGAAATACTCGATTGATGTCTAATATCAAATAAACTAATTACATAATAGTGAATCAGAAGAGAAATAAGTGGAATACATATACCGGAATACTGTTTCTCTCAGAAAGAAAAATTCAATTTTATCTTGATGTATTACCCAGTAGCTTTTTTTCATTAGTTAAAATCAATATGAACATTTTGCATGTCACAACTGAAGGATCTGGCAAAAAAGTGCGCAAACAAGTTGAGGTGACACGTTTTGTTTCGCATCTTACGTATTGTTGTTAGCAGTGAACAATGGAATCCAAAATCATAATGGTGTCACCATAGCAACGGCATCGGAGGAGGAGGCGGCACGGGTGACGGCAGTGACATGCTACGGAGGTTTGACCCCCGATGCGTACGTTGCTTAACATTCACAAGACGCTTCCTCGTACTCCCGCCACTTCGGATCCAGGTGGCTAAGGGAAAAGCATATCTCGCAATACCTTCTTTAATGAAGTTAACCATTTTTGTACTCCATTCTAGTCAGTTTGCTTTCGGAAAAATTTGTGCCAACATTTTTCCAACGACATAGTTTGTCATTACATCAATCTCTTTTCTCAAAATAAATACTCAATGGTAAATTCTTCAAAAGTTAATTGTTTTTATGATATAAAATTTTGTTACTTTTTCAATGAAACATTCAATGTAGTCATGAATGTTATATCAAGAGTATACTATATAGATATTTTTCTTATACAGCATACTGTAAAATAATTATACCTTTCTTGAATCTTCTCTCAAAAATGTATAGGATACCAGAAAAAAAACTTCATTTATCTCTTTGCTTTGAACTTATCGCAGGAAATTGTTTTGGGCACTGAACTTAACCACGATATTTTGACGAAATTGTGGGATGTAAAGCTCTTCTATATACTTGTGACGAAATAGTTCAGTTCATTTCATTTATTCTTCCCATTCAGAGAATAGTTTGATCATGAAGTACTCGCATATTTTTTTACTCATGGAAGATGAATCTAAAAAGTAATTTTTGTGAAAATAAAACATAATTTTCTATTTTTTAGTGTGCAAGAAATGATTTTTTTAAAGTTTGGATGATTAACGTTCGCCTAAATGTTATTTGATTATTAGTTGCTACTATCAGCCTGGTTTCTGCGAGATGTTCACTGTATTTTCATTGCGTACTAATAATGGGGGATATGATTTTTTATCATCAAGTAATATACAAATTTGTGGTGCCATTATTCATTCATTGGAATAAATAATAAAATCTTACATTATAAATCATGAAAGGAAATAAATTTCCACCAATATTTGCAAATTGATTATGGATTTATGCAGTAATTTGATTTAATATCATCTTTAATGAACAATACTCACTGTTTGTTATTCAGATCTATGTTCAATAATTCGAGGACAAATCACTTATCTTTAATTTCAGTGATACCCTATCACGACGATTTCCATAATAAGAAACGCAAGGAGTAAGGAAGCTCGCAGTAATTCTGTAAATGAACACACAACAAATTGAAGAAATAGCATTCGTTCCCATTTTATTCCTTAACTTGTACCGTGGATAAACCTGAGTAGTTGATGCTTGTTAATTACGACCAGATTAAAAATTTTGTATCAAACCGATCACCCTTTGTACCAAACCGATGAACTGAGTCAGTCAACCGGAGCATATACTAGATGACTGACCTCAGAAAGAGAAAGCTAAATTAAAGGCAAATCACGACTGGGAGGTAGAAAGGGAATTTACCGCTGGGATTGTTGGATGCGGTTGTGAATATCGTGACAACATGGAAATAATAATAATATAAAAAATAATGCATTCTCAGCGAATTTTAATTCTTCCAAACAAATTTCACATCGTTTTGCTCAAAATTTACTTCGTTCATGTAGATGAGTCACTTCTCTTCAAGTCCCATGTAGTGAAGTATAAATTTATGACTCGTTCGTATGTATCGAATATATATTGCATTTTTTTCATGTCCTGTGAAATGATATAGATTCTCAGGATTATCTAATAAGAGAACATTTTTACATTTCACATTTATCAAGATTTTCCTAAATATTTATGTTAAATATCTTTAACTGTATCTACATTATTCATGTGCATAATACATGTCGTATTCAATATGTGGGCAACTATAATTTTATAATACAAATTTGATGACTTTCATTCTTCAGTCATTGGATGTATTCACATTTCTCATGCTCATCACCTTCAAACACTAACATGACTCAGCAGAACACGTGTTGGACACACGTGTCTCCAGTGAACCTCTTCCAGGAAGACCTTTCGAAGTTCAGCCACACGGCTCCTCCGCGCGCACACCGTCGCCGTGTTGCGGCGAAGCCAGACAATCCGTGTCAGTAATGTCATAAAAAAAAGTATAAGGAGAATTAAGTTTGATTTATACCCTAATTAAATGCCACATTACAAGATATCCGTTCCCGCTGTTTATTCTAAATGGATGATTCTCCTGAGGTATATGCTGAGCTATCCAGCGCTGAAATGTACCTTCTCCAAATGTAAATGAAAATGAAATAGAAAATTTTGAGAAAAACTACTCTAATACCTGATTGTCTGATACACCGCATTAATCGTTTGTGCTGCGCGATTATTTCAGCAATTTAACTTCGAGCTTAAGAATACCTTAACTCACATTAAGAAAAAGAAGTAAGATGAAGTAAGAAGTGTGTATATATATATATATATATATANTATATATATATATATATATATATATATATACATGAAAAAATTAAATATTTTATGTTATTTATGAGAAAGACAAATGCATCGACAAAGACAGTACAAGGCAAGGTGCTGCCATTTTGATTTGCGATACAAATTTTAAAGAGAAACATACAAAATCCCAGAGGAAAACGAAGTTGAGTAGGTTTTGAAGGGTAAATTCTGGGGTTGATTTTTTAGAAATGTTACTACACAAAAATATTTATTGAAAAATGTTTTATATCGCTTTTATTATCAACTTGTGGTAACTCGGACTCTTGTGAGCGTATTGGGTGTATTGATTTTCGTCTAGAAATTGCGACCCAAAAGGATTCCAGAAGTGGTTACAACTGTTTTTGGAACATAAATGAAGGAAAACTCAAGGCATGAATAATTATTACTATTGGGTTTACATTATTTGGGTACGATAACAATCCATTCAAATGATTATTTTCCGTTTCGTTCATTAAAAACTTCCTTGAGAAACTATATCCAGGGGTTTTTTAAATTATACAAATTGTATAATGGGGAAAAATTGAAACTGCCCCTTTCATTTTCTTATCAATCCCTCGCGAAAGGCGCCAGAAATATGGTTTTTAATTTAAACAAATCATGTTGTGTGGTATTCATTAAATCAATACAAATCTGTTGCTGCAGTTCACAATAAAGGAAGGAACGTAGTTAAATATGTGTTGTAGTGCCCGATTTGAAGGGAAGCTTCTCAATATTTTCTTTTATCGAGTCAAAGTGCACACAAAAAGTCAATCAAGGGTTTGCAACTGAATAAGTGCAGCGTGATCAGAGAACTCCTACAAAATGGCTTTGTACGTACATGCTGAAGATTGTATATTACGACGCAACCCTTAAATTTCTTGTTGCCCCGATGGATGTGTGATGTCGTAGTACATTGGACTATGTGATTATGATGGAACATGCCACTAGAGTAATTCTTAAAATTCACAGTATTTAGCATTGACAATCGACTCATTCCATCGTGAAGGTCACATGCGCTGTATAATCGATTTATTGCCAGAATTTGAAATATATCTTTAACATTGTCTTATGTTAATAGAACATCGAATGTATTTGCAACATGTTTTGCAATGACCTTTCTCATCTTCGTTTTGTCTTGTCTTTTTTGTCTAGTTTATCAAGTGTTGGAAGAAGTAGGCGCGAACGTAAAATATTTTCGTCGTCACAAAAATGTTTTCTTAAGTATTAGTTGGTTTAAAGTGATTTTATTTTTATTTTTTTAATAATTATGTATTTAATTTTGAAGATAAAATGCTACTAGAAAATTATTTTTTTACTTATTAAATGTATCAATGAAATGTCAGAATACACATTCCTAGCAGTTTTATTGTAGACGATGTGATTGAAAAACCTGGAGGAAAAGTGGAGAGGGAAGTGAAAACGGATTGAAGACATTTAAGTGCGAGGCCGACGAATCCGCCGAAAGGCAGTTAGGCAAGGGGGAAGGTGGAGACAAGGATGGGAACGTCGATAAATCGCAGGTCGCGTGAGTCTGTAATTAAGAAGCGGTCGCGAGACAAAGCATGCTCGCGCGCCGCTGACTGGTACCGCAGCTGAACGTAAGCACAGCCTCACTCGGAAAGAGAGATGGAGAAATGGAACACTTTACTTTGTACAGATTTTTGTTCCCAATTCATGCAATAGATGAAGACGGAAGTCAAATATTTCTGGGGAGCAAGGAAGTATTTGAAATGACATTTAATGGTTACGTATGCTACACGTTCAAACAAAGCTTCTCCGGTTCCCGACGTTAAAAACTGTTTAATTGTTTTTGTACAGCATTCAATAAAAAACAAATAATGAGAGAGATGGAAAGCAAATAAGACATCGTAGGGTATTATGGACCATCGAAGATTCGATAATTTTTCCTGTGTTCATTGTGGGAACATGAGAATAAAATCACTTGAAGTGCTAAATTATCTTTCTAAGCATTAGAAGATAACCTTTTTTCAACCTTCTTTCTAAATGAGAATATCGATTTTCCAAATCCTTCTGGACGTCTGGACTATATTACCACAACCTTATGAAAATGTGACTCACTTTATTATTCATGAGAAAACTAAAATAACAATGAGTACTTTGTTTACACATTTAATGACTCAGGACTGAAGAAAACGGCGGTAGACAATTGATACAAAGATTTATTTTAAATACAGATGTTGTTAATAAAAAGATTAGAAAAAAATAACCGAATTTGGAAGTGGGCTTATAAATCAGCCTCAAACTCAACGTCCTTAAATGTAACGTTTCCAACGTGTAATTCCGGTTAACTCTACACAAAAACCAATGTCACCTGGATATTGAAAGTACACGTGTACAACATGACCCAGACTCTCGACCTCAATGACATAACGAGGGCTACATATACATCGTGTTGTTTTTTTCTTTAAAAATATTCCGTTTCATCTTACCGACATCGGAAATGAGAGCGACATCTTACAGTTTCCCGTTGTATGAACCATTTTTAACCATTTATGGATCCAAACGACGAGGTTACGTAGAGTGAATCCATACGATAGCACATCCTCGATGGATTTTATGTGGGACTAACGATCTAAATCAGCTATGAAGTACATGGATCCACTAAGATTGTCCTAAGATTTTCAGTTTATAGAGTTACCTGGTCGAGAGATGAATCGAACAGTCCTATATCATCAGTTAAAAATATGGGTACGGCGAGTTGGTTTTAAACAGTCAACAACTAACGGGAGACCCAGAAAATTTGTCTTCATGCATAGAATAAATTATACAATAATATATCTTTCTGACTTTTGTGTCTAATAATGAAAACGGCAGTGGATTATAATTTCAACTGATAAAAAACTACCAATTTTTATAATTTATACAGGAACCATACTTCTTCATTATTCATTGGCGTATTTAGAAAAAATTAATTCGAAGAAAACGTCATAGAAGCTTACAAATGTGTCTGCCAGAGGTCGATTGCGTCACGTGAGGCGGACAATCCACTGTATAATCTAAATGACCGAAACGTAGAAGCTAAATTATATAAAGACTGTGAAGAACATTGTTTCCTCATGTAAAAACCTAATAGTGAAATGAAAACCAAAGAATTCAGAATGAAAGATAAACTATAAGCAGTGTATTTTCCTTTTCCGTATTTTAAAATAATTCGTAATTACGTACATATTAGCGTACAACACAGAAACCTGGGTTAATTTTTGTACGTTTTCTTCGTGATACTTAATTTTCGAAATTAACGAAAGTGAAAATTTAATATCAGAAATGTGGATATGTATGGAAACTCATCTATGAGTTAAAAATATTATATAAGAACCCCGGGCAACGCCAAGTAAAATAAGATAAAAAGAACCAGAATGTTAACAGTTGCTTTCATACTCTCTGTAGGGTAAAATATATCAATTCTGAGTACCAATATTTCTTTGAATGTTGATGTAATTTTTTGAATGTTTGTTCTATTATTTATGAATTCATTTAAAATTTTGAAATTCTATAATTATTGTTTCAAGTTTCATTTCAAATCCCGGGCAACGCCGGGTTGCTAGTTCTGCTAGTATTCTATTATATGAAATATTTGTTTATGTTTCGAAAATTTGAAGATATATTTTCTTTTCGTGCGTAAATATGTTCAAAAATAATATAGAAAAATTAGTTTTTAAAATCTTTTTTAGAATCTTGACTCTATTGACCGCGTGAACTATATATAACGGTTACAGATTTAATAATGATTCAGGTATTAACACATGTTATTTGTTTCTTGTTTGATAATTAATACTTATGTGAACTTCTGAATTTAAGATTGTAAAATGTATGTATACTTTGTAAAAGATGTCATAGTTAATAAAAATTTAAGAAAATCGAAAATTTCAGAGTTAGAAGATATTTTGAAGTATTAAAATTAATTTTTTTCTTACATTGCAACGTCGGTAAAACGCACAAAGATCAAGACTATAATTAATTCTCCATAAATATGGCAAATGCATGACATATGTCAAGCTTTTTATTTCCCATATAAAATGTCACTCTTAAAAGATAACCCATTTTTATTAGCCAAATTCCTCGATAAGAAAAATGTTGGAACGCTTTAACTTCAAAAATATTCATCTGCTTTCGCAGTTAGGACATGAATTCATATTTGGACCGTACGCGCAGGAACATGTTTGGATACTGACGTAGTCGATTCTCATCTCACATCGCAGACGTATTAATCAGAACGATGAAAGCAAGGATCTGCTTATGTTAATGGAGATTTCCATTAAGAACCACAAGAATTTATTCTAATACCTATATTCGGAGAAAATACTAATATTCTAGAATTAACAGACTTAAATGGTTTCATTTCACAAATGTACGGAATAATTTCTTAAGAGCAATTCTTAATTCATGATTAGTCCATAATTTGAAATCTACCATAATGATAATTTTGATTATGTAAGTAAAGTGTACAATATTTTGAATGTCAGTTACGTTCTAGGTGTTGCTTACTTTTTATACATTGTACTCGCACGTCTGCTGTTATAATTTAGGGTGCAATTCCCTCTTCTAGATTCTGAGAAAGAATGGCAGTTTAGGTGTGGAACATGATTGTGGGAATAACCCTCGATGCTCTATCCTGATTTAAAATGTACTGTCCTCCATTCCATTTACTCCAGTTCCAAAACTGAGGACTAGATCCCATAGTCGATAAAAATCTTGTAACTCTTGATATTAAAGTATGAATTAATTGTGACATTAAAATTGTAATATACATATATTTATCAAACGTGTGTGCACTAATTTATAAATTGCCTACATCGCGCTTCAAGTAACAACAAGATATGTGATTAAAATCCCGCAGTGGAAATTGATTTTTCCCAATTTGTCATGATGTTCCTAGTAATAAATTAGTTCATGCTTTGACACTTCTTCAACGAATTGAAAACTATGAGTCTATTTAGTTTAAATTATGCGTCATTGACAACCTAGCGAATCAATAGAATTTTTAGTGCAAATGTAATTGGACTATTATGATCTTATAATATTTATGTCTTATTTTTTAAATTTATGTATGGTCTTCTGTTATCACGTTTATGTATGTGTATGATACTTTTAAATCTCGAAACGTTTTTATTTAACTGTGTGTAAATTATTTGCATAGGTTGAACTAGTAGACATTATTAGACTGTGACATAAAGTTATGCCAAAATTGTGCACATTCTTTTCGTACATGATATTATAACATATTTTTAATGTCACCATTAAACCTCTTCTCTATACATTATATTTTATGACTTCAATTCAAATTAAGTTCCTTCCATAATCTGTCATGATTTCCTTAGTAAAATCGCCAAGTTAGTTAAGATCAAAATATTTTTTTTCTGTTTTTTAGAGCTGGTGCTGTATCTTGTTAAACAGAAAGACTCTTCGCGGGAAAACATATTGTTTCTTCGGAGGGACCTCTTTAGCAATCTGTCTGCTTCATTGGAAAGGGGCGGAGCAGCGTAAACATCACGCTGCGCGTGCCTTTCTACGAAGCTCTGCCACTTTAGAACCTACACATATATTACTTCCAAATTGCATCCCTGATCAGAACGCTAAATATGTGCTTTCTTATGGTATGAACCGCAAAATGTTGTGAAAACTTTCTTTAAAAATCTGTGATCGTTCGTTATGCGTGATCTTTGTTATATCGCAATTTGGTTGCTCACGGAGAACAACTTCAAATTTCGCTAAGATGATACGTGACGCTATTTACGTTTAAAATGAATTAACATTTTTATTGCAACATTTTTTAACATTGGAATTTTATTATAATTTTTAATTGAAGGAAAAATTACAAGAGGAAGAATAACAATTTGAACGCGGAGAAAAAGATTCAAAAATTCCTCTTAGTAAGGAGTCTGAAATAATTGATAACTTGATAATTTATCTGCTGGTCTATGTGTATATTATGGTGAATATTTGAAACCGGTCTAATTCTGAGATAAAACACCGTAACATATTTCCAATAAATATGACATGTGGAATATGTCTGTAAATTAGGTAGGATAATAAACCTATGAGCTTAATTGGCAAAAATATTATATTAGACTCATTATTAATTAAACATATGACATTTTTGACACATGACTTGTAATCATTCTATTTTCGCAAAATAAAAGTTGATATTGTTTATGTTTTCATATATTTGTGAACAAGACATCAATAAAGGACTAATGGCAAATATTAATTTGACCCGAAAAACGACTGTAAGTACCATCGCGAACAACATCAAAAACCGGCAAAGTGCTACCATCATATTAGTAGTGCATATAAGGATCGACAGACGGCTGGAGAAATACGTGCTGGGTCGCTGGTCAAGGGCTAAGTGCTACCGAGATTTTACAGCAGATTGTAGGCGTTGTCTACAACAACACTGCGAATTGTAACCTTTCTTTTCATTTTTTTTTGACTTCGGTCATTCAATTTTGTCATGTGATAGGGATTTTGTCCATATCAAGAAGCGTATATGTGTCAAATACCCGGAGAACCTAGTTAAACTCCGAACGATCCCTTTGCGGTTACTATGCTCCAACCTGACGACTTCTATGATTAAAAACACAAACATCCTATTGAAACATCAACACGACAAAACCAAATATTTCCAAATGCAGTTGGATTAGGGTTGGAAAAACAGAGTCAAGACGATAACTATGTTTAATGAACTTGAAGCATGGAGCACCTGCAAGGTTCTCGAGAAAGTGGTCACCAATATAATCGGGGGCTTAATTTTACTTGGTATCACAACCATGTCAAAACGTATCAGCTGAGGAGAGGGATCTGCAACAGATGCTGCCGTATTTGAAGGAAGATAATCGCGCGTTTTACCAAGAATTAATCAATTAAAATTAAGCCTACTCTTTGGAAGAAAAAAGAAAATTTAAAATATACATTACAATGTTCTTGTGCAATGTTTAATGTCGTAAAATTTCACTAATAAGCGGTTAAAATAACCAACTAAGATGAGACTTCTTCCATTAACACTAACCTCATTATTGGCGGTAAAGATATGGCACTTAGTATGTTCTACGTTTTTCTGAATAATTTTTTTTTCATTCATAGGAGGAAGTAATTTTTTAATGCAATAGTAATATGAAGGAAAATAAATAAATAAAAAAATTTGGTTCCGGTTTCGTATCTATATATAATAAATAAAAAATTTAGTTGAGGTTTTATCAAAATTGTTTTGACAAAACAAAATAAAGCATAACTAAAGATCAACATTTTGACACTTTGCTCTTTATTGATGTTCAGTCTTCATTTATAAAAAAAAGTTATAAAAGACTTGTTACGGTCGCATCATTTAATTAAATGAATGTTTTAGGTTTTCCCTTATTACCTGCATTAGATCGTATTCTTTGAGGTTTGTATTTTTCTTGTTACAGTGGTGATCTTCCTGTACACGACCGTAATAATATTTGTGAACCGTGTACGCTTCTCAAACTGATCAACGGAACGTTTAGTAGACTGCGTAGCGGTCTCAGTGGTATTTGTAGCATTTCACTATAAATTCCCTTTCAATATAAAACGGATTAGATGTAGATTTAGACAATTATATAAACACTATAATTAGGAGAGGGAATTTAAGGAGAGGAGTATGCATTTGTAGATCGCAAAACCGTCGCCAATTTCCTCCTCTGTAATTCCGAAAACGTTTCAACTCCTAGCAACCATAAACATAACCATATATTAGAGAAACAAATACACGGAGAAAAGATTATCTGATTAGTATTTGTTCATGAAGTGTGGTGATGTGTAACGGAGAATTATATATTAAATGAATATTACGTGGGAGTTGAATGCAAATTTGTTTATACGGTTTATATAATGAGTTGAGGAAAATAAAACTAAAGTAACATTATTGAAACTGCCCAATGTAAGTTAGAATATTTAATTATTGTATTGACTGGACATAATATGGCGAATTATTGAATAATTGTGTATAGATTTAAATTCACCAGTTCGTGATTTATTATTAGATGAAATTTAAATAGAACAAATTAATAATAATTCAATCAATTTTTATGATGTCTGATGTGTGTTAATATAAGTCTGCGGACGTTTCGCAGTAAGCAAAGGCAACAGAGAATGTTTGTATTTTTCATAGCAATGGTAACACCCAAGGAGACTGTACTGACATGAAGTAAGTTCCATAGACAATTATTTTCTAGGAGTTCATCTTAAAATCATATATCGATAGTAGATACATCATGTTAATAAAAATAATTCATCATTGTTAGATTAAGACTATATTTAATTAAAAATTAACTTTACCTCGATGTAAATTAAAGTACGTAATTCTACAAGAATCAGTAAATTTGTACTCTAATGACTTTTCTGTGTTAAATGCCATGGGTCATTCATTCAGCAGCTGATCCTCTATGAAATACATTTTGATCCTTACCTACATCCTGTTTCTTTGTGATATATTATGTATCATTATTATCCTTTGAGAGTGTAATAATACCCTTCAACACGACACTGATTTTTAATTATGGGACTGTGGAGAAGAATTTGTAAATAAGCAGATAAACCCAAATATTTCTTTCTAATCCGAATATATATCGTGTGTTTCTTAACTCTGGATTAGAGGAACCTTTTTGCTCGCTTCCGTGAGGCAAGATCAGTCAGGCGAACACATGTGAGTGACGGGCAAAGTGAGAGGTTAATTGCGGGGAATCGATGTCTCCTCTTTTTATTGCGATATTTTACTGAATATGAATCTCCTCCTGGAGGATGGGCTATTTACGCACCTGGAAGATTGCGTGACAGTACATTTTAATACTAGTTTGTACCGCGTCCGTGGCATCAGACCACCAAGGATGTATTACAAAAACAACTTGTTAAAAAACCTGAAAGTAATAATGAATTGTAAAATGATTATAATTATTTTGAGAATTAATTTGAGTATTCGGATCTGTTATTTATGTGTATTTTTTGGTATTCGCCTCTTAAGTCGAATTCAAGACAAAAACATCAAGGTTCATTCCCTATAGGTTGATTTTAATCAAATATTTCTCGTTTAATTCACAATATTGAAGTTTTTAATTAAATAATTTAAAAGAATTTAAAAAATATATGAATGTTTTAATCTACAAAATGATGGGATTGATGAATGTTAAAATAATAATTAATTTTAAATAATAGAATTTTAATAATAAAATGGTGAGACAGTGGGGGGGGGGGCGATGGGCCTTCTGTTTGGAAACTACGCGAGTGTGTATAGTTACCATTCAGATATTCATTTATCCAGTTAAAACGAATAATAAATCTATGAACTTTCAAATCGCGAAAATCCAGAAATCGTGAATGCTTTGAAATGTATTTTTTACGCAATACGATTCTTTTGATATTTGTTTGGTGCTGTAGATTTACAAGAGTCGTCATTAACAGACGTCTTCCTCTCGATACGAAATGTTCTAAATTTCATCACGATGTACAATATGGTATTTTTAAACCAGTAATAGTCGCAGAACGTTCCTATTGTTATTTCCACTCATCTAGGTGTATTCTGGTGTATTTCTATTCATTTAATATGTAAGTCAGTGCTTTTTCTTATTCTTTTCCCCCGGTCTCCCTCGATCGGTAGAACTGGGTTTGAAGAAGCCTTGATAGTAAACTTGTTCTGTGGTGTATGGTGTTGCCTTATAAAAAAATATATATTCTCCTATTCCTACGGTACTGATTTGTTCGGGTCACACAACTCTTCTGAGACAGTTCTAGCGAAAACAAAATAATTTACGAAAATATACGAGATAAGCCCACAGTCAGAATTGCATGTATTTATTTTGATTTTAACTAAAAGTAACCTACTACTCTGGCCATTAAATAAAATAATTATTATAATTATTAATGGTGAAATATATTATATCTTATGGAGAAAATACTTCGTTTCAAACTATTTATTTTAGAATACTATGTAAATGAAAATTTAGTTTACTTTATGGGACATTAGTATTTTTAAATCACTTTCATCTATATTTTACTGGATATTTCGAACAGATATGAAACTTTTCGGACTTGGGTAACCTGAAAGACGAAATCATTGGGTTTTCCCATTATTCTTTTACACACACTTGTCTTTTTTCAAAAGAGTAATGCGTGTTACTAATTTTTGATAACATTATATTGTACTATAACGCATTAAATATTTTTGTTTGTTTTCGAAATAACTTATGATACTGTCATAAAACAATTAGAACAAAAATTAGAAAAACAATTATATTTCTCTTGGCTAATCTGAATGATGAGCTAACAAATCGCAGGTTCACCTTTAGAAGCCAGAAATGAAAATGGCTTTGGACAACATTAAACAGTGAATGTACTCAACTAAAAACTTTGACTGTAACGAAATAATAAAAATACCCAAAATAATTGTAACAAAAAAGAATAATTGTTTTGCCATTTTTGGTAAATATCGATGAAAGAGCATTCGTATAAGCTGAACAAATTCAAGGAAAGTATTACAGCAAGGCTATTTTTTCCAACTCTCTCTGTCGATTCAATTCTGACTCATGGACTTACTAAGAATCATTAAATTGAATCATATGCACGAGAAGGGACATACACACTGCAAATCCTTGACATTTCCACCCGAATAATGAAATTCTGTTACATAAAGGAAGCTCAAATCAATCATTCATCTGTATTTGTGAATACAGTGACCTCGGGTGCATGAATGAGCATTGAATCGATTTTTTTGAATGCAAATGATTTGAGATCCTGAATGTTTTTAATATCACAGGTAAAAGAATTCATAAAATGACTGTAAGATGTTGGAGTGCTTCGGGTCGCTAAGGGTCGTTGCTCATTCACGCAATGCTTTGAGAGCATGTCAACGTGACTTCTACAAAATAGCGGGAGATGAGAGAGCATGTTTTAAAACGCCAACAACACGACATCAAGAAATAAGATGAGAGGGTTCATAATAGAAGAAGTTATGATCTGAGAATAAAAATCATTTACTTATCCACATCATTTGATTTCATATTAATTTTTTGTAATATCAAATCAAGAGACAAAATTGAAATTTGTTTTATGTCCTTGGATGTTACGTTCCTTTGAAGAGAAACAACTGTCGGAAGTAACATTCGAGAAATGTTGTGTTCTAAATATACCGTTATTCTTCACGCAATCTTCAACGCTATATAGTATGCAAGCTAGCCTAAATTGCATGGAAGGTTTCGTACAGTAAATATAAAACTAGTACTGTCCAAAGTCTGCTCGTAAAAACTAGTTCTGGCAAAAGTGTTTTAAAAACTTTTGCCCTTAGTTAATAGTAATAGATTTTAGGTCGTTTCTTTTCTACATTTGTAGAATTCCGGTTCTCTGCATTACATGTTTTTTAATAAAAACCCACAATTTTTATTCGGGAATAATCTGACAGATTTTTAGAGTTCTTTTGGATACTTCATAGTGTAATGTATATACTAAATCATTTCGTTGCGTATATTCGTTGCATTCATTTCGTAATGTATATACTAAATCATATCATTCTGGATATTTGATTAATTTGTATCACGAACGGACAATATATTCTAGAAAGATAAAATAAATTATTTGCACTTAGAGTGACCATGACGAAATCACCATGTGGATAATATCAGGCAGCTAGACGACCTAATGTAATCGGGTATGATCCCTGAAGTAAAGTATTTCACAAATTTGTTTTGCTCTTTCAAGTAAAATGTTAGTTATCAAAGCGGATTAGCCCTAATCCTATTAACAGCAGACTTCAAAAGCGTATGGTTACGATGCACTCAAGAGCACCAGGAACGCCTGGACATTGGTGTGCAGTGTTCTTCCTCACTCTCAAATCTTTGGCAATAACACCTCCACATTCCACACGCTCTCATCTTGAAGCTGAGTCGCCTGAAGTACGGCCCCAGACTGCATAATTCATTCAAAGAGTGGTTTTGCCCAATGTGCTGTAATTGAGATTTCTAGAGCAATAAAGCCTCCAGCGACGTTTCCACTTGCTGCTCGTCACGAAGACCTTGTCTCGTCTTTCTGAGGTAACTGTGCCGAAGGAGAAACGGGTTGTTGACGCAAGGTTATAGAAGAAACTAAAAAACGCGCAAACTTGAACAGAAGTGGAGTATACTTCCAATTGGACTTCAAAGATGAAAGCACTGTACATTCATTAATTGGCCAATTATTGTAAGTCTTCTAGCGTACTTAAATGGACAAGCAAGTATTACTTGTTCAAAGAGTCTTGAGAGTTACTAACCTGCAACGAAAGGGTGTTCAAAGAACGAAAATGAAAATCTTGCGAGTTATAAATATTACGGCGAACTTCCAGTTCACAAGAGATATAAATGGTGTGTACTGATGTAATACAAAATGTACCATTAATTGTCAAGTGAATTTAATTTAAGAATTATTTTGCTTTATTTCTTGTTTCATTCAAGAAAACCGTATTAAGATGAAATGGATTCCGAAATTCGGTCGAAGTCTGTTGTAACACGAGTCATTCATGAAATTATTTCTCAAAAGAGAAAATACGCGTGTTTCTCTGAGGAACTGCATGCAAAGGGTCAAGTGGGCTGAAATGAATATGTAGTCAATTCCAAGGCATTGAGCGCGCGAAGAACATACTTCTCCATCAACTTCAGTTTTGTGACGTAGGAAATGAATGTTAATATATTGTGAAGATTTAAGGATGTGATTTAGTCTTATTTTACTGATATATAATATTTCATACAGTCATTTTAACTTCAACTTCTGGATTCGTATCAGTTATTTACTAACACGAATATGCCATACGCGTTCAATGTAGAGGGAAATATATTACGTGTTTTATGACTAGAATAATCGATCGTACAGTAAGATCGATATCATTATACACCGAGGTTGCATCTTTGAACTCTCTTCACTACTCACGTGAGAGCGTGTGTGAGTATCGAGACGAGATCGATAGACAATACCATGCAGGGAACAACCCTAAAGGGAAAACGCCCCTACGACAGAAGGTTCATTCGTCTCCGCCCTACCAAACCTGTTATTGGGAACGACACGCGCCGTTGACTCCAAAGCTAGAAGTCGTCAAGAAACACTTTTCTATTTGTTAAGTGAGTGGAAACTCGGAGTATGGTTAAGATTTAAAAATTCATGCTCATTTCTTGAATAATTTAAGTATTCTAAGACATTTTAGTAACAGAAATGAATGGTAACTCCTCCTGAAAGTTTGAACACCTAGGATCTTTTTCCGGGCAATGGTTGGAGTGAAGTTTTCTATAATTACTAGATCATACATTATGGAAAAAATCGGTTACTTTTAGGAGGTGAAATGGCAAGTTTGGAAATATAATTCAGATCACATGCTAAAATCTCAAGTGCTCTTAACTATCGCACTGGGCATATACTTTTGGTTTTGGCGAGGAGTCGTTATCACTTGGCGATAGCCAATTCTCCCATGGATATTTGCGAATATCCACTTGTAAATTGAGCAAAGAAAAAGTAGTATTTCTATGTAGGGTCAAGAAGAAATGACCTGTTCATTCTAACTTATAATAAATTTTGTTAGAATAATGAGATTCTTGAAGTTTGCTAAGCGGTACCTGGTCGACATTTCAAACGCCATTCAAAGAAAATAATAAAACTAGATAGAATTACAGTACTTTTTACGTTTCTTTCAACATTTTTTAGAAATTTGGAAGATTAACAGATTTTTTTGTAGAAAGAATCTCCAGAAAATCAAGAATGATTTTAATCACTATAGCAGAAGTGTCGATACCCATTTCCTCTTTTATTTGTTTGAAATTTGTAGAATTAGATAACTTATATAACATTTACACAATTTTATACGCTGAAGCATCAATGATGTCCAGAATTTCGTTCTGAAACAAGGAATGAAATAAAGTCCTAGTACAATGAAGTTAAGATTTTTTAATGCGACAGAAAAATCGTCAGAATGTACATACTACGTAAATTAGAATTTGCATGCTGCTTGAGAAACGTTCCTCTGAGAGAAATTCTTTCGCGTAAAAGGAAAGGTGTATCTCGTCCGCGGAGTGTTTACTATGCATCCAGCCATCTCGTGGGCGGGCGCTAGGACGGTGACGGTGGGTGCAGAGGAATGTCGAGCAATGGGCACAACAGCCGCCCAAGGAGTGCTCGGCGTGTGTGTCCGTTCGTCCAACCACCCACTCACTCACTCGCCGCTCACCCGCTCATCGATGTTGCTGCTGGCGAGTATTGCGTGAGCGCTCATCACGCAATGAAATCCCCGCTGCGCTGCGTGCAGACCCCTCACTCACTCACCTGCTCTGCTTCACTGAAACCATCGAACGTCTACTACGGACTACTGTCAATGTCTGTTTTGTCGACATTAAAGCGATTTCTGAAGCCTCCTTTTATAGACTCAGTTGTCACATTTAGTTGAGTATCGTACGGTTTTATTCATGAGAGGGGTGGGGGGTACAATGGCAGTGTTCTACTGTCGATTTTCCCAGACCGAACATGTTTGAGTGTCAAATCCTAATACAGAGAAAGGAAAGGCTTTTTTCTTCATTCATAGTTTTATTTCTCTGCATTCCTTTTATGATGGGAGTTCCCAGAAACGAAGTGTAAATGAGAAAAAGAAAGATGATGAATTGCAGTAGAAACGGAAGTAACTCGAGAAAATCTCCTTCACACCCGGGTGCTTTGTCAACTTTGAACATATATTTGTGAGTTTTTACACTAGTGAACACCTTGAGCATGTTTGTATTCTTGAATTAGTGAACATTAAGGGGTAAAGATTATAGCGAATCACAGGGCAGAGCACCTCTGAAGATTTTCTCTTTTAATTAAAACTATACACGTATGAACCTATGATATCTGTTTCTTTCCTTATTGAGCTGATAACGTAGTGATAGTGTTTTCACAAGTTCGACCCCTTTCTTAGAAAGAGTCATCTGAATTTTTCGAGTGAGATTTCACTCACGTACTCTATATCAATTCCATACCAATATCTTACATATCCTGGTAATACACTATCTCTCCTTCCCTATCTTTTCCTAAAATCACATGGGTAGATGGAAGAATGAATCTAATTGTAATTAGAAGAACGAAGATTTAGAAACATTAAAAATCTTAATAATTTTCAGATTATCGACAGATAAAAATAAATAATTTAAAAATTATATTAATTATATCACTTGGAATTTTTCGACGTAGTAAAAGAAGGTAATTCTTTAAACTCTGCTTTCATTGTGTATACTAGATATCTTCCCATGAAATCAATCATATTCATGTAGCATGTATATCGAACGATCTGAATGTCATTACGTAGTATCATGGTTTTCTATTCATTATGATTAGTAATGTCCAGGTATGCAGCCCCTTTTTCTGTTTTTATTGCTTTCATATGTCCTGGTAACTGGGTTTCTAATACATTCGCTATGAGAAATAAAATAATAAATAAAAGAAACGTTTTAAAAATAATATTTTAATTATGCGATGTACTAAAACGAGTAAGAGAAGTCAAGGTTTTTTATTAATGTAATGCAATGTCAAATGCTAATACCTCCATACATATTTCACATTAGTGGATCCTTAAAAATATAAACCTACTTACTAGCTTTATCGCCGAAAATGATTTAATATTTTATGCTGAATTATATGTTTTCAAGAAGCCTGTTGCGTGAAATGTTCATAAAAGTAGATAACAATTAATTTCCTTGCAGAGTGATGGGTTAGTAAGTAAGTACTTGCCGAAGTATATATTTTATTTACGATTCGCGCAACAAGCTTTTTGAAAACAAATAATTCAACATAAAATGTTAAATCATTTCTTCTCTTATTCGTTTTAGTACATCACTTAAATAAAAGCTTGTTTTAAAAAAGGTTTCTTATTTATTATTTTATCTTATACTTTTAGTATTAGTATTTGTTTATTTGTCATGATAATTAATCTTGCTTGTTCATTTGTAATACACAAAATACTTTTTAAACACACACTTGTATTAATATAAATAAATAGCATAAATGATATGGCATCTGTGAGATACACCTTCCGATAACATAAGATGTAATTGTTTTGAGAAACAATCGTAATGATAAGATAAGAAGTTAAAAATAAATATGTAGGTTATCCAATCCGTTGTACTTGTACGAGAGAGACGGATTGTATTTCAGGAGACACTTCCCGGAAATAATTCGCTGCGAGTAATCTCGGAATAAAACCATTATACATAAAAAACCAAAAGTTTTTATTGGAAAAAGACATCATAATATTTCATTTTCAGAGGGTTTGTATGTGTGTGCCAAATTTCAGTTCAATCGGTTGAGTGGAACTGGTTTAAAATTCAGTTGCAAGATTTGACCCAATCCTACGAACTAACAAGTGAGGTTAAATAATACAATTTCTATCAGGTGTATTACAGACATTTTTATGACTAGAGTACATGATGAAAGTGCCTTGTAAGTATTTGCTTTCATTTATAACATTTATTCATAGACTCATTCGTACACTTACTTTCCTTCTATTGCCGACATTTGGCGTTCGCGAGGTGAATGCTTTTTTCATCGAGCGCCCAATACAATGCACATGGTTTTGACTTTCTAATTTCATTTCTGGATCCCTAATGTAAGTGAATTATAGTCGACGAGTTTAAAAATTCGGTTCCCGAAATTGTTTACGACGTTTTCACAAGGTGTAGCATGTTTTGTTGTACGTGAATTTCTTACGTCAAATGAATACAAAGGCGTCTCACTTATCAGATGTAATTTTTTTTAAATTGTTGTATTTGTAAATGGGAAATGTAGCGTGCTATTGAAACTTATCTACATGGAGCGATAGGAGTTAGGAATTGGGTGGTAGGCCATTGTTAGTAGGTGGGCCGCTTAGCTAGGTTTACCAACAACTTGGCCCACGTTAGTAGAAGTGGTTAGTAAGTAGAAGTGGTTAGTTATTGATACTAGGAGGAGCTGGATAGAGGAAGGAAGATTTGCTTTTCAGTAATCACATCTATATGAACTGGGACATTAATGTGAAAAGCTACAAATTTTCTGGCTTCATCGGGAATCGAACCCGGGATGACTTGGTAAGAAGCGACAACACTACCACCTGCGCAGTAATTGGCCGATCATCACTGAAGCGAGAATGGTGAGTAAAAATAAAAGAGGAAACGCATGAGTTCAGAATATTAAAAATAATTTTACTAGAATTAACGTCCATTATAAAATAAATTAACTAAATAATTCAAGACTTACTACCTTTAATATCATTTGTACCATCTGACGACGACTTCAATATAAAGTCGAAACGTTGTGAACTTTAGACCACAAAATATATTCTGTTCGTCCGATAAAGGTCGTAAGTTTTTAATTAATTGTTTAATTTGTTTAAAATAAAATTTTGATATTGTTACTTCTAATTATTTCATAAATGGTAAAATTGTACATATATTCTATACATTTGTTCGTCCTGTGGTTAGTTGGGAAAGTACTTTCCTTATTTTCATGTTAAATATGTAAACGCTATAATGATAAACTTTATGAATATCGGTATCGTCAAAATGCTTAGAGTAAAATTTTAATTATATTTTAAAGTGTTTTAGATTGATTTTTAGTTATTCATAGGAAATGCTACATCAAACAAGTAGAAAATACTCAAAAGTCAACAGATGCTAACCTTTTATTCATTACATGACAGTTAAGTTTGCTGAAGAGACAATATAAGTACTTTACATAGATCTTGATAAGTTATCTCTAAAAACATGAGTGTACATTCGTTAAGCATTTAATTTGTTTAAATACTATTGTACATAAAATTTCAAGGAAATATTGGAACTAATCAATCTGAAAAATCACGTAGTTCATCAAGTTCATTTATTTTAATCATAGTGTCATGATACATACTTTATTTATTGTTGTTTCGCCTGTACCGTGTGGCACAATATGTAGTAACACAACAAAATGTCATATCAAAGGATTCATCTCAGTGTTCTTTTGTTATGATTATCATTATCTGACGACCTTTTCCGGCGCTGTCTGTATCCGTCTCCATCTAGTATGCCACCTGCATACTACTCTACTACCCACCAACGCGAATCTGACGCCATTCTCTAAGATGCGTTCAAGTGAGTCGGCTTTAGTTTCACAAAGTGTTGAATGTAGAAACCGTTGCGTGTGATGTAATGCGAAATTATTTTACATATGAGTAAGAGGCCGAGCTTTGGCCATGGGCGGGTGGAATGGAAGGAAATGCGAATATATTTCTCCACACGAGGGGCGAGGCATTGCTATTTGTAACCGGCCGCAGTTCAAGAGGTGAAGCGTATAAAGAATTATTATGTTTGTGTGCGAACAATAGCATATATATCAGTTTAAGGTAATGTAATCGCTTGAAAAGACACTGCACATCACACCCGCTCAAGTTTTTAACTAATTTTATACATTTCATCTTACACGGCTCGTTTAAAAGTGTTGGCTTAAGACTGCTAATTTATCATGAGAATTTCAAGGTGAAATAAACTGGCTCCTGAAATTACATTACAACTATTTTACTGCGATATAATCCGTCTGCGAACAATGAGTCTGACGAAATTAATGAGTCAATTTCACCTATATTTCTTATTTAGTCACTTTCACCTATATTTCACCTATATAATATCTACTTGTCGTCCACGATCCCTAATTTTTATAAATTGGTTCTAAAGCGAAGATATAAAAGTTTTTTAATAAACTTTTTAATAAAGTTTTTCTTTATCTCAAATTTTTTTCAAAATAATTTATTATGATTCTTTGTGTACAAAGTGTAATTAGTATGTACTTGTATTACATCCGCATAATTGGTATGTCATCTTATAATTAGACAGACATCCGTAATAAATTTTTACTGCACAATAGCGTGAGGTTACCAATTGAGGAGTTTTAAAAAGTACTTATTAGTGTAAGTGTACTAAGGAGAATACTCATATTCTGAAATGAACCGAATAGTAGGTTGAATTATCAATGGGAGAACCGAAAACTGAAGCAGAAATGACCTTGTATCTACGGCATACGGGTACATGATATACGATATTAATGATATATTACACAAAAGTTCCAACTGGTAACTTCAACAAATTTTCCTTAAATAGTAATACCAAATAGAATAAAGGATATTAAGTTAGTCTATTTGTCCATATCCCATGTGAAATGATTATAAAGAAAATAGTTATTGAGTCTTGCAATTTAAAACAAAAAACAATAAAGTGTAATATATTTTACTTCAGTGTGACCTCTGGAATTCACCGTTACACCGACCTCTTTTTGTCGATTTCGCGTTCCACAAACGATGATGCGGGTTCCCGATTGCTCATTGTTCAATGACAGAAAAATATTTTGCTTTCACAATTTTCATGAATACAATTTCATGAAGATGACACGATAGAAATGTTCATGAACTTGAAAAACATTTCTATTGTAATGTATTTCTTTCATGTCATACTACTATTAATATTGTGAAATTTATAGGTAAAAGTATGTGCACGAGTAGTTCAAGGGAATCGAGAACCAACATCTTAAGGATCACTCTTTAATCTTTACGTTGAAGTCATAATGCAATAATGTTGTACTTCAAAGGAAGTTATATTTTGAAATAAAATATTTTTGCGCCATTTGGTGTAATAATATAACTTCATGGTAACGCATGGGTTCATGATGCGGAACGTGATGTGTACTTTTAGGAACCTCGGGTATCAATGGATATCATAGTATCTACAGCATCTTCCCAGCTTTAAGCTACGTGAAAAGAAAACCATAGCATGAAATGAGTAAGCGTGAAAGTGATGACCGCACTGAGGATCTCTGAACTGCCACACCTTGTGACATGAGAATCACTGACATATATGTTGAAACTAATGCAGCTGCGACCTCCGCCTTGTCCGCCTACTCAGTGACCAATACAGAACTCGCTGCACATCTGTGTTACCTCTTCAATTCGCTTTCAACTGTAGTATGCGACCAAAATGCAAAAACTTTACCAATTATTGTAAACTTTTAATATTTCGACACGGCGTCACCTGGACAGCCTAAATCCCAATTGAAAGGTCTGTTGTGCTCTGTTGCTACTTAATACAAGTAGAGTTGACGAGTATGTACATGGGTTTATACGTCGAGCACCTGACTCGCCAGGGACCACACGCTTCGTGAAGACCTATCTCTCTCCTCGCGGTTACGTGCGCAAAGGTGACCCAGCTATCAGTCTCAACCCGCACTTCAAAGGGTTACAGAGTGAGTCCCTCACATCGTGAAGACGGGTGCCAAATGTCGTTGGGTGAGTGATGGCTTTGATCAGGGTATTAAATTCATCGCACTGACTTGTCCTTCATCGCGCTTCGTGTAATCAGTAGGGGTGAGAGTGATTCCACTCGTTAGTGAGGTGCGTGATGTCTATTCCCTCCTTAAGAATTGAGGACGGTGGAAATGCTTATCATAAAAGGAAAGTAGTTTCATCATTTCAAAAAATCAGTGTGTCTATATTTTCCTTCTGCGCTCGAGAGTATCAAATATGGCGTTAAAAATGTACCAACTTGATGAGACTGTCTTGTGGTGCCCTGTAAATCCCACAAGCATGTCAGGTATGTGTTGCCAAGTGCCAGAAATAGGCACCTCACTCAGGAGAAATGCCATTGTCCTCGCAGCCTTTGCGACAATTGCCATTTTTCAACCCTTTGCGACAATTCTGCGAATACTTACTGCTCCCTTTCCTCGTAGAGAAGTGATTGATACTCTCACGCATAACCCATGTCATCTCGTGTTATCGCGAAAAAATATTCCGTGAAACCCTAAAAATAAAGTCTCAGTAGAAGGGTCAGGATTTTAAACGTAGCAGGTTGGGGAGGTGTTTTAGGATGAATTAGAGAATGATCTCGGTTATATCTTTGACCCTTTCACAGGAATATATTAGCTTGCTACGCTAATCTTTATTGTATCATAAAACAAAACTCACCTAAGTACGCCACAGGAACCAGGTAAAAGTGATTATACTCGATATCAGCCAAGCTTACCTGGAACAATAGAATATTTAAGACAATTTACAGGTATTCAATATTCTTTGAATACTCTAACAACACATTGAATAGCTTCCTCTAAGAACGGTTGCCGAGTCTCGCTGAATATTGCTCTCGCATGCCGAAGCGCAAAATGTCAAACGATGTGCGCAGAAGTATGTACTTCATAGCACTTTCCCGGCGCTGTTCCGTCTTCGAACACCGTCTTGCGATAGTCTTTGACTTGTATCGTCTTACTAGAAGACTCACAGAAAATCTTCATATACCTTTACATTGATAAAAAAAATCGTTTCACGTGAAGTTATTAAAATATTAATCACAAACTTTAAATCATAAATTAATTATTGTATACATTCAAAAGTTTTTAATACGAGCTTCGTCGAATGTATCGCATTCTTTTATATCCAAATGAAGCGTTGAGAGTATTAAGTGCAACACATATCTTTAAGAAGATGTAGTCTTCTGTGTTTATATTTTCATATTTGTATTGTTCGCTATTTTTAAGTGAAACTTCATGAAAAGTGGTAGAATCAAAACAATCCTTTCGAAAAAATGTTAACTTTATGTCGTTACCTAATTAATGACAGTGTTGTATCATTCTGTTATTTTCGAGGGAAGTCACAACTCGAATATTCGGTATTATCTTTTGATTGGGTTATTAGATTGAGGGTAGAAGGTGAAAGGGATAAGTAGTCAAGTAAATGGAGCAAAGGGATTGAGTCACCGATGAAGATCTGATTTGCGTGAGGACTCAGAAGAAACCGGTCACTGTCGACGGCAGGCGCTCCCTCCCATTTACAGCAATTTCCACTAATTATTTAATCCATTAATAGCACTTATTTAAGGGCATAAAAACCCTTATTTAAAGACGTTCCCCAAGGGACGTTCCCCAAGGGTAACGAGAAAAAAAGAAAACATTGAAATGTACGAGGACGATGAGATTTAAATAATTACTTGGATCTAAAAATTGCTTGGTGTAATATTAATTTCATCCTTAATTACTATTTCTAGGAGCTCTAAGAAGGTAGTTTTCCTGTTTTTGCCTAATATAGTTGAATGCCTAATACCCTGCAGTCTTATTTATCTCATTTCTAGTAGTTTGCAATAAAATTTGAAGGATAAGGGGGAGAGGGATGGCGGTTAGCACAAATTTGTTAATAATATTTTTAATGAACAAGAAATGGCGAATTATGAGAAATATAAAACACGAAATTGCAGATTAAAGAGGAATTTTTCCATAACATGTGACAGTCTTACCGATGATTATTTCCAACAACCTTCTTCCCTATAGATGTGTTATTCTATTTACTCGCATAAAATGAGTCACTTCATGTTGAAAGTTTGTCAATAATTTTTCGTGTATAACTTCTGTTTTCAGAGTAACGTTTCAAAATGATATTTTTTCTGATCCCTTGAGCCTAATGACACGGACTCAGTTTTAACACACATTTGAATTCTATTGACATTTTTACATTTCTCTGTTCAGCATTTTAATATATATTATTCCTCTGGAAAACCATACATGCATTCGTATCATACAAATGCGATTTTGCTCTTTCCTTTTTCTAGATTTATTTTCCTTCATGAGCACAAAATATTGAACTGTTTAAAAATCAATGTCATATTTCTTCAAACAATATTGACTGAAAATTTTCTAGGACATTATCATCTTTTTTCACTCTATTATTTTCAATACGTCTCAATTCCAATCACCATAAAATATTTTCCTGATGATGGATATTGCTTTGCTAAAATTTAACTCCCCACAGTTTCACATCTTGGTCATATGCAGATGAACGGTAAAGCTCGAGGCAAAAAGAATACATGCGTATTATGGTATTTTATGTTATTTATCCGGTGCTTTTTTGTATTTGATGAGAGTGAAATATAAAAATAATGGAACGCATGTTTTAGCAGTCGGACAGTCATTCTAATGCTAAGAAGTGGTGTTGAATAATATTTCTCGAGCCAGTAATTGAAGTTGTGATTTTAACTACTATTAGCACTCCAGTGTGTTTTTGTTTATTCCCATTAATTGTCAATTACTCACCATAAAGGGATGTGAAGTCCGCATGTTTGATTTTTGGGCTGATTTGGTTCAAGTAACAAAAATATGTTTTAGTTATATTAAATTTCAAATATTTACGTCACTGTAATCATAGAGAAGAAGAGCTCGTTATGCCAAAGTAGCTTGTAATAATAAAATAAACGTGATAAAGCCATATTCACGCTACACTGCGTCAGAACGTCGCAAAGTAGCACCCAACCTCTCAACCACCAACTTTTTCCTGCGAAACTCAAGACAATGAATGAGGAAGTCCAACTTCTTCAGCAAAATCTTCTCTTATGTCAGATTTAAATTAAGATTTACAATCATATTTTTGAAATCGTTAATATTGTTTTTGTGTGTTTGTGTGTCCATTTTATTTCAATATTGTTCGATAAAGTTTTTCATTTATCTGTATCTACCAGTGATATATATATCTCTTATACACATCT
>NNCF01125959.1:512752-573249 GCA_002313205.1 Laupala kohalensis | reverse complement strand
TATATATATTGAAAGAACAATAGCTACTTTGTCATTTTTGAATTTTATTTATACCACTTGTTTGGATAACGAAACAAGTTTCCTATCTGAAGTAGGCGACAGTAAAAAATAAAGATGGAGAACGTAGAAACCGAAAAGGTAAGATTTTTTTTCAATGATCTGTAACCCAAGTACAGAAGGAAAATACATTCCTTAACAATTTTAACATATATTAATTTGAATGGAAAATAAAAAGCAAGCACGCACGACTACTGCTTTGCACCGTAGATGGAACTGAAACTTGAAAAAGGAATCTCTTAAATGTTTCAAGCAGGAATCACAGCTTCAACTCTGAGCGTGACTGTGGCTTGCTTGACATTTGCTAAATCGTGATTTCGTCGCTCTTCGCGCTCGAATTCCTTAGACGAATGCCGAACTACTCCTCCGTTACGTGCTGAAGAGTTAAATCGGATGTTGTTAATGGTAATAACTGTTGGATGTGAATGAGTTTCGATTTTGCGAAAAATATTGTAACCTTAGAAGTAAAATACTGAATTGAAGTCAATTTTATTGTCATGCCACGTTGTTTTAATACACTTCCTGTTGAGTGAAATGAAGTATTTTCAATATGAAAAAATAAAATGATTTTGTGTAATTGAATGTGTAAACTTAACTGGAAAATAAACGTTTTGAGTATCCGGATGTTATGTCATGAAAGAGTTCATCACCTAAAGATGGTATAAAGTTTGCATTCTTGTATCTATTAGTCTCTTATTTTACGACGTGTTTCTGCTGACATAAAAATTAACTATACACATATGAAAAGTTTTTTAATACCAAATTGATTTTTCGCGAAATAAAACCAATAGTAGCTAATGTCACCACGATATCTGATATCTTGCTAGTGAAGAAAAGATGTTCTCTTAAATTAAGCAAATGCTTTCAAAGTGCCAGAAAGTAAAATAGTGGAAGTACTAATGTTGTTCACAAAAAATGTTTTCGTTCTCAGATAACAGAATTTTAATCAAAACAATTCATTCTTGGTCCGTTATCTGATTTAAAGTGGTACGAAGAAAATCGCGGAAATCAGTTTTCAGTTATTCATTTACATTTAAGATTTTAACCCTCATAGTGTACTTTGGAATAAAAATGACAAATCTATACGTATCATTTATATAATTCTTCCTATTGGTGAAGACGAGGAAATGTTTTTAAAGAAATGTTTCTTTCATTGATTTTTAAATCGATAAATCAATGGTATCTGCGTTACCCTTCTCAAGAAAAAAGCAAAATATTGGTTGATGATAGTGATCTTTACGCTTCTTCTACTGAGTGTCAGCAAATAATAAAAAAGAACAAAAAATATGGTACTTTACAATATAACATTCTATGGGAGATGGATATTCAAATTTCATATTCAGTTTCAAATTATTAATTTAAAATAATAGAATCGTTACATAAGTAAGGGAAATGACTTTGCATAAATCTGGCCTTTATTTCAAACCAAGAATTAATAGCAAAAAAACAAAATAAAAAAAGTAATTATGCACGACCATGTAAAATAATGTCAATTATTCGCAGAACGTTAAGTTACCCTCAGAAATTCATATTTTCTAATTAATTAGAGGAACTGTACAAGAGCTCGACATTATTCTGAACTATTTGAATTTAATATTTTATTATTTCTTGCGTAGGATCTGCTTATCATATTTTTCTCTGTTGTGAATCAAAAATTCTCACCCTAGTACTACTGTTAGCAACCAAAAATACATGTTTCGAATCGCACTACGAAAATTTATTTTTTGAATTCATTGTTGTCAACATTATATAGTGCCTGATAATACAGTCATATTTCCTTTAACATTTGTGATTAATTAAAAAATGCATTCATTTTTTCTAACATTTTATTGCCTTCGGAGCAAAGCTCGGTCATCCATATATTTTTAGCTTCGACGTTACTAGACAACAGATGTATTATGTCTCACCTTTCATTTGTGTATGATCGTCTTCTGTTGTCAAACGTAATAATCAAACTTTTCTGTAGATAAATCGTTTTACATATAGCTATGGCCCCTACCTTAGGGCCCTAAATCGGAATTAAAGGGATGGTCCCTTGCTCGCTCCCGAAGAATAAATTAGTTTATTGTAATCCACTTCGTCATACTCAGTTTGTAACGGCGTTTTTGACAATAAATTTATTTACTTATTTAATTTTGGTTCATTCTTTAACTAGTATGACTTTTATGCACAGGTTTAGCGAGTAAAGTTATTTTACGTTAATTCCGTAGTTTATGGTCTATCCCTATAGCAACACGATTCTTTTTTACATGAGGGAAAGCTTCCATTATCTAAAACTCCTTGAACTTGGAGTATTTTTGTTCTGATGCCAAAGAACATTATCATCCTGCAGTATAATACACTTTGGCAGATCGCAAAACCTGGATCTTCTTTTTGTGGACCCACCTTGTCAATCTGTCCATTGCTTCTCTGGTCTCTCGTTTAAAGGAACCGGTTATTCCCCCGCTTCAAAGTGACTTTTACTGGTCCACATCGTTGACCATTTATTTTATTAACTTGCTGGAGCAATATTTCAAATCGCAGTTTGTTGGGCGAAGGGTTATGCGAATTAATAACTAAGTTGGATGATTAATCACTCGATCTTCGGTTTCAAGTGTTCAGAGTGTTGGGATTTTAAAGACTGGATCTCATCTCGCTAATAACTGACGCATGAAAAATATAGAAATTTCCACAAATTATGGCATATGACTGCGGGTACTCAGTAGCCCTTGGAAAATACGTGACTGTGTACAGTGTCTAGCTTCATTTCTCTCTTTGGAGACACAAAAACCACATAATTAAAATAATTTCTTATATATTTTATTCCTAGAGTGATAAAGTGCAATGATAGAATAACAGCAATTATTATCCAACGGTGCCTTACCATATAGCAAACGCAGAGGAATAGCAAGGGAATTTGTTTCCATGTGAACAACTCTCTCAAAAGGGAATTGGAAGCGGGTTAGTCGTTTCTAAACGTTCCCAAAGTGTAGGAGATGGTAGTCAAGAGGTCGCGTCGTGAGAAATTTGTCAACCATGCAAAAAGTGTCTGCCTTCTTCTGCGCGGCCATAAGCCATTACGGTGAAGACAATAAAAAGCTATTTAGATAATTTAAAGTTTTTGCGTGTTCGGGGCTAGGCATCCAAAATTAAAATATTTTATTTGCCAATACTATCGAAAAGAATGTCGATTAGGTGGTGATAATGGAATAGGCAGCGGATTATTTTTAGTATCTTGTTAACAATATCTAGTATTATTCAAAACTAAAATTAATCATTTTTTTTCAAATGTTATGTAATTTTGTAAAATGGTGCTTTTAAAACCATATCCATTTCTCTGTATCTAAATACCCATCGTGTTTTCGTAATATTCTCAAATAGGCATCCATGAAATGTAATTATTTGGTTATTATCAAAGAATTGTTTAATTCAGGTGTTTGTAATTTCACACATTTTGACACATTCTTATATATAAGCTCGAAAGTTGTTATTTATTTTTTGACACATTGTGACGCTACGTGCGAAAACATGCTGGTCTATACCAAACACTTCTCTGAAATAACTTGTCATCTTTAGAACGTGTCTCATATCTCATTAAGAAAAACATTTCTCTTGTCACATTCCCCGCAAAAAAGTGCATCGCTTTTCGCCTTTCAATTCCATCGGTCCAATGATTTCTTTCATGTGTATCGATGCCGCGTCTTTTCTTTTGTGAAACATTTTAGCCGTCGCCGTTCATGACAAGCGCCAGAGGCCGCTGAGCATTCGACAGTTGCCGCTTTCGACGCCCCCCATCTTCTACTCCCCATCTTCCGCCTTTGGATACTATCACGTTCGGCATCTCGGGGCGTACGGAGATTTCACGTCAAGTCAGCGCTCGACGTCTCCCAACCATCAAACTATACCATGCAATACTTCTAACTACAATATATACATCGATGCTCCCAACTACATAAGTTTCAGTCGTTTTAAAGCAAGTGCGATCAAAATGTGTTGTTTCACAAAACAATGCGAATTTATTGGCATAAATGGTACCGTGTCCCATTGTCAGTATTGGCGCATTTCCTGAACGTGACGTGACATAGGGATCACAACTGATCGAATAATTATTTTACTGTGGATGCATTTATTGATTTTAATAAAAGAAAATAATACATGATGAATTTATTCTTCAATGTGAATTCATCAACGTTTAAATTCTTCCTTTCATGCGTTTGTTATGATTATTTAATAATTATGTTGATTCAAATAAAAAAAATATTTTAACGCATGCTTATTATTGTTTCTTATTACTTATATTAGTTATATTTTTGTTCGTTCTCATACCGTTATGAACATTATTTCTAATGCCGGATCTCAGACCAGGTTTTCTCCGTTTTTCCTTTGGACCCTTTGATCGAAGTTGTTTGTCTTGCATATTTACTTCAGAGATTCAGCTTATACCCCTCTAAGACAAGTAATACCAATTTTTAACTGCTTTCTGGCAATAAGTTATTATTTTTTACGAATATTTGATTCAAAATTACAACAGGATTATCCATACTCTAGGTAAGCCACAATTCTCCTTCGGTCGAAGGTGGAAACTGTTCCGTGTTTCTGCAGTTCTTACTTGCGGTTTTTGCATACGAATGACTCGCAAACACAACACCAGTACCCTTCGGTGACTATCTAACCCGCTTATAAGTCACACCGTTGAACTATCTGCTACGTCACAGGAAAGAACTTATACCACTGCCCATGAGCTTAATAATCAATTGAAAATTAACCGGAAAACTTACGTCATATTCAATCAACTATTTACGTTATTGACAAACTGCAATAGTTTTTACAAACTTCCTGTATTACCATGTTCTCATAATTTATAAATAACGAAACACAAAAAAAATGTAGAAGATAACATTTTAAAATATGATCCATCGGGAATCACGTGTTCGCGCTACACATCTTTATTTTACTGCAATGCGACGGGTTTTCGTAATCTAATATATACCCATTTTCAAATTGCTAGAAAAATTGGCACCATTCATTCAGGGATAGGAAAAACCAACATTTTCATTTTATTACTCAAACACGAAAAATTATGATATAATTTCGGTTGTACCTAAGTTTGTATATATAACTTTTTGGTCACTTTTATTTCACTTCCTGACGTCATTTTCACACTTTCACAATGTTCTATGAAAAAGTTGATTACATCTCGTGTTGCAAAGTTAGTGGGCAGCACTGTATATTACTCATGTGCCAAAAAGAATTCAACATATGTTTCGTTTTAGTATTAGAATACCTGTCTTAAAATTATTCTTACAAATGGTGGAGAAAATCTACCTCTTAGTTTAGATGTGTTTTCGTGATCAATAGTTCCTTGGCATATCAGCTGCATTTACATGCATGGTGTTCTAGACAATGAGCATTTCATAACTGCTATTTTTATTTCTTACGAGGTTTTGTGGACTGGACCTCAAAGAATCATACGTACGATAGAAGCGAGTGATTCATACTTACAGAATATCTTAATCTTCTACAAATCATGTGTAAAAAATATAGACAAATATAACATTCAATCACGTGAAAAACGTGGGAAAATATATATTTAAAAAATTAGCATTACTGATTATCTCTTGTTCAAACTTGTATACAGAAAGAGACCCCTAGGAAACGGTTACATGTTTTGAATTTCTTGGAATAAAAAGTGGTCATTTGTGGAGTTGTTTCTTGCAATACCTTAAAGTGAAAAATAACTAAATTATACATGATTACTCGTCGTGATGAGATGAATAGAGAACCCCTCAATAGAGAGGAAATGGGCGTCGGATGAAGGGAAGACTAAGAAGAGGGCTTGGAGAAGTATAATGAACGCGAAGGGGAAGTAAGGGGTTGTCGTGACTACCTCGCTCTCCAAAATCCGTGAACCGCGAGTCGTAGTGGTTTCCTAATAGAGTGCACATGAATAAGGGCTTTCTCTAATCGCCGCCGATCGCCGGATAAGCCGAGTCCACCATAGTCCTCCTTGGTCTCATTGATGGCTGCGCACCGGACCATGACCTCACCTCCCTTACTGAATTGCCACACTACTTCACTCACATCGCCCCACTTCCGTACACTTATTATCTTCTTCTCTGCTGTATTTTCTCCTTTCTACTTACACAACTATATGTTTTTTCCATTGTTAATTCCAAGGCTCAAATCGAAATGAATACGATTACACTTACTCGTTTACGATTTCGCTTACTGAAATATTTCTTGTTCTTTTCTTTTGATTTGGGAAACGTAAACGTTTCGCTTTCAATCTCATTTCGGTTCGGGATCTATTACAAAAAGTTTTCAAAAGGAGTTATTAATTTTAGATGCAAAATCCATTGATTAATTGTTAGAAATATCATTTCCTAATAAAAGTGACATATCTAAACTAACTGCAGGTCCATTAAGTAAACATAATAAACCAAATAGTGTTAAAATATTATTACATAACGAAAGAATAATAATAATGGCATTGTTTTTTAACCTTCATCATTCAGGTATTTAACTACAAAATTACTTAAGAAACCTCTTACTATTGGATTTTCTCTCTATTGAATGAATATTTAATTAGTATGTTAATAACTGAAACATTTTTTAAAAATTGAAATAAACTCTTAAAGGTAATTTAAACAGGAGTTTTAACAGTTTAATTTGTTTTCACTTTTACGAAAAAATCTGGAATGTGTCCCCCTCAACGTTTCAATTATAATTTATGTCACGAAAATGGAAGTAAATAATCGTGCAGAAACCTACATTGAGAATAATTCATATGAAAATACTTGGCCAAACATTGTAGGAACAAACAAAACTGGACAATTAAATTCCATCCGATGGGGGCTTCCAGGATCTTTCATTTCATATTTAACTGCCAACGGCGGAGATATTGAAACATAAGTACCGCGCACGATACAAGAGGATGTACATGAATCACGGATATGATAAAGATTCAAATATAATGCTCATGTAGTCCCATAATGCCTTGTATATTGAATGTTTTTATTAGATCTTCCTCACAATGGAGTTTTAAATTTACGTAGTTATATACCCAGGACACTTTAGAAAGTCGTGGTCGCTTGAGTACAGTCATTGAATTTATCCCCGTGGGTTCTTGTTCTTAACTTTCTTTGACGCGTTTAAGTATGTTATGTTTGTATTTTTATCTAAAAAGTCATTTAAGAAGGGATAAAAGTTTCGGAAGTTTTCAAAAAAAATCTATATTTTAGAATTTTATTGGCAAGTTTGCGTACTCTACGTACTGCAGAAATAAAATTTATCTCGAAATTTGTTCTCGCGATATTAATCAGTAACTTCAGATTAATTCCAATATCGTTGTGTCTGGACTGTTTTCATAAAACATCTCTATTGTATCCTGTTATACATCATCCTCTAGTTGGTGATACATTTATCACAACGATTCGTAAATTTTATATTCACTTCATCGGAGCCACGAATTGTATAGTCGGCAACACATGCAACTCATTAACATATTACAGGTGGAAAAATGTTAATTTTTTAGAATAAATATATCAAATAAAACAATCAGCAGTAGCTAAAAAGGAAATCTTTAGAAGGTGTGACTTCCTAGGGATTAAATACTGATATCCATGGTGCAATGGAGAGGGTAAGAAGTATCCCAAATATAGCTATATAGAAAATACTTTTCTCTTCCCAACTTTTCCATTCCAACATACCTGTGTCCATTCGCGTCCCCAACTTTTGTATCTCGTAACCGACAGACCACGTCCACGACAGAAATATTAAAGCATTAAATCAGATAGGGTGTGTTGCGCTTGGCGACAAAAACGAAACGGTGTTGTTGAATAACGCCAACACACGTCTATGGAGTTACAAAATGACACAGCATTTGTTCTTCGGTTTAAGAAACGGAGCGTACTCATCAAGAGATGAAAAGTTTAATAATTCAGGCACCATATACTATTGCTTCATCAAAATGATAATGTAGTTAATCTTAATTTATATAATACTGTATTATTATAATTAATATATTAAATAATATATTTCAGATTGTTTTGGAACAACAAGAAATTATAATAGTTATGGTTATGGAGTTGTCATAAATTCAATTATGGAATGTTCATTCACTAAAAATAATTAATGAAAACTCTGAGTTATGCTAATGTAAAATAAAAGATTAAGAAATGTAATCCGCTAGCAGAAAGAGCATATTAAAATTATGGGACGGAAAGAAATTCATTCAATGAGATAATAAAGCAAAAAACCTAAGTCTGCATCACATCAGTTCTTCTAATTCCCAAGTTTATTTCTAAATTTATAATCATTAAAATATTGCTGAAAAAAATATCAAGTCATTATTCCATCGGTCCTAGATAATTAATAGATATATATCACAACAAGAAATTCAGATATCATGATAGCATGTGATGTCATGATGAAAAGGAAATCTGAATTTGACAGTCTTCACTTATATAATTATGATTTTATGTTATATATTTAGTTATTAATTTCTCAATAATCGGATATTTCAATGAAACTAATAATCAAAAATTGTACATCCATTTTATCAAGTGTAGTATATCATGTGTAGAAAAGCGTTTCATATTATTTGTCTTCTAAAAAACTTCGATATAAAGTTGTAGCACTTCTATACAAACATGATATAGTTAATACTAATCTTCCAGAATTATATTTTCTTCGATATTGCTTTTATTTTAAGATTTCCTCAGTTTGGAAAATTTTCCTCTGAAGATCATGGGATTGTATATGGTTGTTGTATATCCGATATCCTCGAGGAAGGTAGATATGAGGAAGTCTCTCTCTCCCTCGAATCACCTTTCTGTATTGTGGTCGTATATGAGCCAACAAAAAAGCATAGTTTCAATGGCGTACTGATTTTAAAAACATACTATAACTTTATCCAATATGAAAATCTTTTCATCATCTCATCATGCATCATATATTTGTATTTTTCGTAAACGTAATTAATATCACATATTTTAATTGTTTTGTTTGATTCAAATTTAACAAATAAAATTAAGGAAAGAAACGAAGACTTAAACATTTGAAAGTTGTCCAAAGTGCCGAGAACTAAGACAAGGTTAAATAAATAATATTGAATGCTAGAATCTCCTCACAATGAGCACTTGCACATCCTAAACACACACGTCTTGCACAACGGTTTCGTGTCGGTCACTCAAGTGGGGCGTGTCAGCCGCTGACCCGTGTCGGCCCGCGCCTCGCCGCACTTCCAATCCATACGTCTCCAAGAACGCCGACCGACCGCGCTGCCGCTCCGGACGCCATGTTCCGCGTGAGCGCCTATTTGGAGTGCCACGCCGGGCCGCCTCCGCGCACGGCTTGCCACATCACCACCCTGCAATGGACGTCTTGTTGTGTCACTCTTAAATCGGGAGGAGCCTCCGTCCTCCCGCCGCGTTACGGAATCCGTCACGGAGCTATGAGTATGGACCAGAGGTGGATGAGATTAGCCTCAGTCAAATGAGGGTTTGTGTGCCGGAACAACGAGTTCCGCGAAATAGCCAACTGGTTGCATTTATAATATTTCCATCATTTTATAACTATTCATAAAGAAATCATTGACGTAGACACCGTCGATAGTGAATCCATCGTCATGAAATCAAGATACATTTCTGCAGTAGCTTTAAATATTCAATTAAACGTAAACTCATGAACCATATTTCCGTTTTCATCGATAGTTATCATTTCATACTAATTCGAATACACGTCTAATTACAAAACGGGCTTCCAAGTGCGAATCCACATTAGCAAGTTTACTTGTAACAGAGTACGAAATTACATGTTTCATACAATTTACACTAGCTGAGAACTCACTGCATTGAGTTATTGAATTTTGCTATCTTCTATTGACGTGTGTAAGAAAAAATCTAAACTCAGTTTGGAAAAAAAAATTCTGGATGGTGCGTTTGAACCAATTAGGAAACGCATGTACCGAATTTCTCAGCTCGTCGTTGTATAACTAACACCAAAAATTGCTTGAAAATAAAATGAAGAAATATACTTCGAATTTCGGAAAAATTGTTTAAAGACACGGGGACCAATGCTGGAGAAATCGTGTTCTACATTTCGAAGCTCTGGGTCTTAAAGACTCTGTCCTAGGTGAGAAAATTAGATTATATTTAACGTTCAATAGACAAATAGATCGAAATTGAAATTCAAAAAAATTTTCGGTGCTGAATTGGACCAACTCTTTTTGACACACGTGCCGAATTTCGTAGCTCCAGACCTTTTCATAGGGCCTTTGCCCTCCGCGACTTTCACAAATAAACGCCTAAAAATTAATTTTATGAAATTTAAATCGAAATTCCAAAATATCGACGAGTTTTCTTGGACCTCTTGGGTAAAACGCTTGTGAAAATTTTCGAAGCTATCAGGTTCGTGCTATCCGGTTGACACACTGGTTCACTGACACACAAACTCTTGGAATTTTTTCTAAATATTCTGAAAAATCTGGTTCTTGAAAATTTATTTCTTTGCATGGATGAAATTCATGAAAGAGCTTACCAGTCACTGGAATCTCAGTTCATTTCCACTATTCTTCTTTTTTAATGATCTCAGATAGTTTGATAAGATTTAGGAAGGAATAAGGTGGGAATCAGTGGAAGACAATAGTCTGAAATATATACAGAACATTCTGATAGATTTTTTTCTCACTATTATCTTGGGGACAGCTTAGTGGTTCATGATGAGGAATACTAAGAATAATATTTTCATAGGAGGCAAAATACTATCTGAACTAACTGATACCCGAAGTAATCCGTATAATCGAAAATACAGATTATATCGTAAAGAAGCAAGAAAATTAGAAAGAATTTGTAGAGAACAGTAATCCGGAACCGACAGTGCAACCGTCTTGATTCTCAAATTGAGGATTCGAATTGGGTGAGATTTTCAGCTTTTCCTCACCCACTCCAGACTAGTTTTCGTCCAGTACCTTAGATTCTCAGACAATGCATCTCCTTCCCAATTCCTTCGCTTATTTATGTAGCTGGGTGGAAGGTCATGTATCCTGGACTGAACCTCGAATCATCATAACACAAAATAAATGTTAGTCATTCGATGTGAAAATTATGAAACAAAAATGTTTAAAGAATATTGATCATTGAAAAAAAGAAATCCAAATGTTAAAAATGTATTATTTTTGGACAAAACAGTTGTCCGGTTTCCTTTGTTTCGGGACGCTTTAATCATACAAGTGTACGATAAATACTGATCTTAATCCGGTTCTGTGCGATGTTTCACTTCCAGCAAAATATCATTTTTCAAAATTTTGTAATATAGTAGATTAAAAATGTACAAAAATATGGTGGTAATAAAGTTAATCCAGAGAAAAGAGGTAGTACTGAACTGGGGTATGTTTTATTTTACAGTATTTCCCTCGTGGTCTACTCTATAGTTTTGGAAACAGATTACTTGATACTAAAAGTTATCACTCTCTGCATGAGAAAAACCTTTTGACTGGTAAAGTAGAGTACAGAAGAGATAATAGCAGTATCACACGTCCATTTATTCATAGAAAACTAAATAGCTTAGAGATCAAAAGTATTTTGTCAACTAGAATGTATCTAGATAGTACGCAAAGTTGAGTAGTCAATTTTCGCTTATTTGGCGTTCTGTTATGTAATTTAATGATGTGAAATCTATTAGGATTCTCTGGAGATTTCCGTAATAAATATAGCACTGGGTGTTAGGAGAGGGAGCGTCAGAACTTCGGTCCACGAGAGCGTCCATTTGAAGACGTATCTTCAGGCCTTTCTCCGTCGTCAGCCTCCAACCGACTGACGTGCGCTTCAGAAGTCACGAAGACGATACATTACCCAAGAAGCGTTCTAAGAAACATCAGTCTACTTTACTTTATACTCTCTCATTCCCAGAGATCACGGATAAAGTAATCCCGACCGCTTCAAAGAGTTTTTTATCTCTATATGTCCTAAAAATAAATATATGTCATTATACTTGTTTAATCATGAATTAATTTGCAAATATACCACTTGATTTGATTTCATTCTTTAAAAAAAATTGATTTTAAACATAGGTACATGTTGTCATAGGACTGCCAATACTTTGTTTATTTGACTAGGAATAATCGTTGCCAACAGGTTTTCAGTTTTTCTTAAAAACTTGATAAAATAGGGTAAAAAAGTGTTTGAAAAGAGTACAGGATTATTTTTCGTAAATAAATCTGTACTTCATTTAATCGTCACGTAAGTTCTATGCAATTACTTTCATAGCAGAAACAGGGAAAGGGAGCGTTCAAGTAATAATTAAGCAAAATTTAATTTATTTGAACCTCCTCATTTGTCAGGAAATGAAATGATGGTGACTGACTTTTTTAATGATAAGAAATCCGAAGTTTATATACAATTAAATATTCATAACTTGTCCACCAACAACTCTCTTTTTTTGTCCCAAAACACTGTAGTTATTGTTTTCCTGTTGCTCAGTGACTATTTAAACTTTTCCGACTTACTTGGGGAATCTGTGTGGATCCACTTTTTGGGGGACTAAAAAGGAGTGTTGTTGGTGGACATTATTCAACAGGGGACAACAATTGAAGGCATGGTTGGGCGGAAAACGCATCGCCGTCAACGACGAACTTCAGGATGCCGTCAAGACATATCTCTCCTTACTGGCGTTAACTTCTTTGAAAAAGGGATCGAGAAGTTTATGTCACGATATGACAAATGCCTCAACCGTTTTGACGATTATGTTGAAAAATAAGACCCTACTGTACTTCTGGTAATAAAATTTGTATTTTATATAGCCCATCGGAGGTTTAAAAAACGCCCGTCGTATATATATTCACTAAAAGTGTAAATTTTAAAAATTGTTTAAATCTGCGTCTGTCAATCTAAAACGTTATTCAGAAAATAATATCTACATAAATTACATTTGTTCTTGTACAAGATTATACATTTCTTATTTGTAGAGTTTTCCCTTGCTTTATTCGCATTGATCATTGTCTTTTAAGCTCGTTTCACCCTACGACCGGTACTGCGCAGCGTTTTTTAATAATTTCGATTTCAAACGTTCGCAATTATGCCGTCCAAACAATTCTCATTTTATGTCTCCGAACTTAGTAACTACTGGCGTTTTAAAAACTAAATTATGTCAAACAGTATCTTTTCGTGAGATAATGAACAAAAAATCTACTACTGTTTACTGTCACGACCCGGTGGTAAAACATCCATCGAAAACCTGCATGAAACTTTATAATCCTTTCACCGCCTCCACTTGAGCACCGTAATCCGTCGCTCATGCGCATTCGAAACCACTAGTTTCTTTATGTTGCTGCTCGTGACATCGTGATCTCGTCTGTTTCCTCGAAACATTGTAGCGCCGTGACTCATGTCACAGGACTTGTGATCGTCTTTGCTCTGCATCTGAGAGCTTTATGACCGTTGACGTTCGTTTCTAATTGCCGGACGCCGTATGTCTGACAGCATGACAATACACGCGGGTGGTCCCAGGATTCCGACTCTCAAGTTGGAGACGCGAGTGGGTGGCTTAAGACGATTGCGCGGGATATATGACTTGCAAGACACGACTGTCTCGATAAATTGTACATGTGGTAATGCTGTTGGAAGACGAAGAAATAATGAAAAGGAGATAATCTTGTTGTTAACAAAGTTGTTCATTTTCACACCACAGGTTCCGGTGGTAGACGGGTTACATGAACCTCGCTTTTATGGGAGTAAAAAGCGGCAGTTTTGGAAATGTTGTTCTACACATACTTATTACCGCTGATATGATGTCATAAAAAAAGAACTTAACATAAAAAATATGGACTTAGAAAATTTGTGTAATAATTTCAGTAGAAACAATTTTACTTGGAATTCAAGAAAATATGCTCGCCAGAGAAACTGGTTTACAGAATATGATTGGTGTATATTCCTCGTGTATAATGAGGGTTGTAAGCTTAAGAATGTTTCAGGAATTAATGGATAGACTTAGATGTAAATAATGATGTAAATAATGCTAAAAGGATGGAGTAATGAGGAAAAATGTCGTATGTCAAGCTAAAAAAGAGGGATAAAAGGGTTAGACATTGATACTTGGTAGTTGAAGAAACTTTAATACTTTGTATATAATGTTGTTAGATTCAGAGTAGTATGTCCAAGAACAATTTTTAAAGATTAAAAATGACAATAATCCAATCGTAGTAATTTCGATAAACTAAAAACTTACGCTGTTTTACTTGGTAATTGTGGAGCGTTAGCAACATTATCAAAGAATGATAAATTAAACGTCTTTTGTCAGGATTCTGCCTACCATAAACTTTCTCCCAAGTCTAAAAAATCTTTCCAATACTTCATTGTCTCACGGTGAAATATCTTTATTAGAGAAAGGTTTAAAGTATTCCCTTTCCTGTAGTCCCAACAGTTCTTCCATAAAACAAGTTTGTATTAACACTGATAACGTTCTAACTATATTAAAATCCTCTGTTCTACAAAAACAAATTATCACCATACAACAACATTTACACAAACCTTCTATTCAACACAATCATTCTGAATTGATTATTACTAATAACCTCAGGGAAAAAACTCTAAATCAGAGTTTAATCATCACTAAAGCGGACAAGGGCAACACTACCGTCATTTCGGACCACAATGATTACTCTAACAAAATGTAAGATTTCATTAAGTCCAATGACATCACACTCCTAAAAAAGACCCCACCAAAACATTTGTTGTCCAATTAAAACACGAAGTTTCAGAATCACAAGGCCTCTTTCCTAACATACTGAATATTCTTCCTTCTAACCCAACCCCTCCACGTCTATATGGTTCACCTAAGATCCATAAGGTTTCCATACCCATGAGGCCCGTTGTCTCCTACACCAACACAATCACACAGACTAGCATACAGCTGAACAAACACTTTCACCAACACACCATTTTCCGTTCATCACATACCGTTAACGGTCCTGGCAAACAAAATTAAAAACATTCCTGTTCCTCCTAAAGCTAATTTAATCTCTTTCGGTGTCAAAAATATTTTTCCCAGTATCCCTCCATCTGATTGTAAAACTCTTTTACGTATCACCCTAGAATCCGCGTCTTGCCCCCTCTTTGTAGAAACAGAACTTTTAAACCTAATCTCTCTTTTCTTGGATGTGAATTATTTTAAATTTGATAATAAATTTTATCAACAGAACTCAGGCTTACCAATGGGTTCCCCCCCTCCATTACTTGCAGTCTTATTTATGGTCCATCTAGAAAACCGAATATTTCACTCTGGACATTTTCTTCTACCTAACACCATTTATTGGGACCACTACGTAGATGACGTAATCACACTTTGGACAAGGACGCACAGAAAAACTTTACATTCTTAATCAATTTCTCAATTCACTTCACCCTAACATAACCTTCACCACAGAAATTGAAAATGACAATAGAACACTCAATTTCCTAGACCTCTTTATTTCTTTAGTAAACAACCACCACCAGTTTGACATATCCAGGAAAGACACATTTTCAGACACAACCATTCACAATTCCTCACTACACCCTCCTTCGCACAAACATGCTGCTTTCCACAACATGGTCCATCGTCTCTTCACCATTCCACTCTCATCAGATAAGATCAAAAAAGAAATAGACACAATAAAACTTATATCATCAAACAATGGCCCCAACACCTTTGTCATTAATAATATAATCACTAAGAAAGTTAGATTTTATCACACAAAGAACCTCACATCACTTACTCCAAACAATAATATTCAAATCAGATGTGCAATTCCTTTCATAGGTCCTCTCTCTTTTAAAATTGCTAATTCATTAAAACATTTCAACATTAACAGTACCTTCTTCCCTCCACAAACATTGAACTCAACCCTATTATACACCAAGGATCCCCCCCCCCTATCTCCTCCGAAGTGGAATGTATTCTCTCTCATGCAGTGATTGTACCTCCGTGTACGTGAGGTACTCTGGACGAACGTTCAAACAAAGGGTACAAGAACATAAATGTATGAAAAAAACACTGAAGTCTATCACTTCGCCAACCACCTAGTAGAAAACACACATTCTACATTGAGAACGATTTTCATATATTAGAAGTAGAAAATAGATTTTGGCCCCACGATCAAATTAGAAATTTTCCATATCCATTGTATTCTAAAAAACAACAACTTTTCTCTATTAAATGAACAAATCCCTGAACTTCATTCCCCTCTCATGAAACTAGCCTTCAAATTCCTTCCCTCTCGCCCTCCAAATCTCCGGGGCACTGCACCCTACTCCCAACAGTTAAAACCCTGAGAAATTATTTCCGCCTTCTGCCGACAGTTTCTCGAAAACTCCGACAACCCCTTCCCCCCTCCGCCCCCAACATCATTTTTTTCTTAATGAGAATTTCCCTTCGACAAGTATTTTCTTTCATTTACTCCCTTAAATATTTCTCAAGTTTATAGAAATCAAGTCGTGAATAAAATCCTTGGCAGCAACATACCCTACTACCCCATTTTTGAAGGTCTTTTTTTTACCTATATATTTTGAGCCATGAGTCAAAAGTCTTTGAATTTTCATAAAATAAACTAGTCAGTTGATTTTAAACTCAATTTGTTCCTCTAATTCCACTCTAATGGATTACGTAAATACTCTTCATCATTCTCAAAACGAACTTCACTAAGTTAGGGAATATCGCTAAGTCACTCGGCAAATTAATGGCAGTTTCATTACTGGCACATCTAAGAGATGATGGTGTATCGGAAACAACTTCTTTTTCAGATTCCAATGTCCATAGTTTCTAAGAAAATAATGAGTTTATGATTAGGTGGTAACTGTTATAAGTAAGATATTGTTACATACAAGCAACGTACAAGTATTTCAAAATTATCTGGTTTGCAAGAGTAAATTGAATAATTAACTTAAAAAAATAATTTCATGGATCGAGAGCCTTATGTTATTTAACGGTTCGTAGTATCGTCAAGGAATACTTATTTGCTAAGTCGCATATTACAGGCAGGTAAACATAATGAGACACAAATAGATGACAACTACTCATCTTGTGGGAAAACTGAGTTGGACACTAATAACAATAATATAAGTAAACTTAGTATTTCATTTTATTCCCTGGGATGTGGAGAAGTGCGATCGCATGAGAGCGACACTCATGAACAGCTTTTTCGTAATATTATCGAATCTATTTGAAGTAACTCTATCATGATTCTACTTGAAGCAATCCAACATCTCTCCTTCCCAATTCCCTTATCCAAGTCCAAAGGTTAGGTGGAAGAGCAGGCCTCATAGCCTGAACCTCGTCAAAAATGCATAAAATAAATAAATAAAGGACAAAAAACATTCATGATTGGGTCGTTAGTACAAGTTTGAACAGAGAGGAAAAGTAATATTTTGATATAAACAAAATTTTTCATCAAAATTAACCGGTCTACCTGAAAAAGAGCTAATATTATCTTAACGCCCTCCATTCCTTTATCTATTCATTCCTATAAAAACATGGATAGAGCTAATAGCATGTGAGTCGTGTATAGTTCGTGAACTACGATAGTTTATTCCATTGCACCAAAAATTGAAGTAGAAAAAATTATGACTATCATTTCATCTATCATATTTAAGAAAATAACTCGGTGAGATATGAACCTGAAACAGCCTCTATTGATTAAGAGGGTTTTCTACTCTATACTAACTGCTGCGACATGAAACTCCCTCACGACCAAATTTTGTTCTTCATCACTGATTATTACACCCCCTTACAGTGAGCGAAGTATTTATGTATATTCATCATGATCCTTTCATGACTTTTCCCCCCTGTTTGTTGACTTAAATTCTTAGCGAGTAGTCTGTTTCTTGTGGGTTTAACGATTCATACACTAATATACATTCTATCATCCACGATGACTGTTTCAGGTTCATATCTTGCCGTGTTCATTTGCTACTTATGATAGATCAGGGATACCCAAAGTGGTCTAATCGACCCCCACAGGACGACTGAGACCTGCAAGGGATCCATGTCAGCAAAAAACAAAAATGGAAAATCGCGATAAAGTTATTAATTGCTTTTTCATCTTGATACCTAATGGAAAGGGATTTAAGCGCAGTTGCCAATCTCCTAACAAAAAAATGAAACAGGCGGTACATCACTGACCGAGGAGATTTGAGATTAATCTTTTAACTAAATTGATGCCAAATTTGGTATTAAAGCATCAGGTTCATCACTCCTACTAAAAGGATTTTTTTTGCTTATATTATTTTATTAAATAGATGCTAAATTTTAATTTGATTGGTTTTAATTTGAATTCAGTTAATAAATGTATACAAAGTAAAGTGTTATTTTATGTTTTTCACACTACTGTTAGAAATTTAAATATTTCGAAGTGAATGGCACTATACGAACTGTCAAAAAATTAAATTGAAGTTGAAGAATTTTCAAAAATTCAATATTAGACACGCTAGGGGGACTACCCAAAACCGAAAATCATGGCAAGTGGTCCTTGAAACAAAAAAGTTTGGGTTCCTCTGTGATAGATGAAGGAACAGTACTTATTTATTATATTTTAATTTTTAGTGTAATGTAAAAATATATAATAATTGAAGAGTCTCACGACTCACATGTTATTAGTTCTGTCTATATTTTCACTGGCATGAGTAAGTAAGGGAATACGAAATAATCTTTTGTAACAATGAATAATTTGATAGAATAGCTAGCATTTAAGTAATCGTAGATTTTTAGTTTGCTAAATATTCGCGAGAAAGTAGTCCTTGAATTCCTTCCAATTAATTTACCGTGCCTGGGACGGTCACCGTCGATAAAGGTTACTTCTGCGTAGGCTAGCATGTCAAGGACCCGAAGTCGCACTCTCGCCCCTTTCAGGTATGGGAAGTTTGACACGCAGTGTCGCAGTGGGGTAAAACTAGGGAAACGAATGTATGTGTCGCAAAGATTGTTGCGTTTGATAAACGTAAGAAAAACATGTCGTCGCTCATTTACTTAAGTTACGCAGTGTTTTGCTTTGTTTCTTCACTGGGGACATTAATTGAGGAATAATGAGTAAAGAGGCCATATCAAATACATCGTTATGAGAAAATGACAATTTAATGTGAGAATTTGTCATTTTCTGTATTCTTTTTTGAAATCAAAATAACCTTGACAAAGAAATTCCGAGGTGTAGGCGTGAAAGATATGATGATAAATTACGACGATAAAAGTATTACTATGAAATACGTTTGATTATCTTTGCTGAAATATCATGATAGGAAGTCATTTTAAAATTACTTCATACACATTGTGAAGCACAGGCAATGTACATAGATACAGTAAGTGTGTCCCGCAACGCTTCTCTAGAGAATTTTCTCGAAGATTTGCAATGTATGCTTACAGATTGTGGATTATTTTCGAGTCTCACAAGCTCGACATTAACATTTTGATCTTAAAGAAAGAGTTTTAAGTATCATATCTGCGGTTTAAAAAAAGAATATATTAAAAATGATCAAAAATTAATATTGATTTATACTTTTTACTTTGTTTCTTAAATGTTAGATGGATGTAACAAAATTGAGTGGATTCCTACTAAGATCGTATGATGATTTAACTATAATTGATAAATTATAAGTAAAATAATGAATTAATTAATTATTTTATTATTCAATCAAATTGTATCGTAATTAATTAAATCATAAATCGTAGAAAGATCATAATTAATTAAATATTTCCAAATATATATCTGTATTTATGTTATAAGTATGAGGGTATGAAAGAAGTAAGAGGCGAGTTAATAATTTATTGTTTAAAGTGAGAGATGATGATTCCTGTGAAACGTGTATTAATTGCTCTGAAAAAATGTTTACTTTCTTCGAAGTGTTTCAATAAAATAATTTCAACTTTGCAAATTTGTGCAATATGTAGAATAAAAAACACAAAACATTCTGAATACTAAAATGAATTTTGATTTATGATGATATAGGAGGGTGATAGATCAATGTGAATTCTTGTTTCAATGTTAAATTTTTCAATCATGTTAATTGACAGTGATGTTGTTCATGGTAAACGCCGGTAAACTTAAAAAAAAATTAAGAAGATTTATTCTTTATATCTCGTGGAAAGTGAAATTTCGATACAATCACAGGTTCATTTAAAAGAATTATAAAAATTTTCAATTAGTGATACAGGATTTCATAATGATTCTCCCTATTTAATGGAGAAATATTATTAAGCGATATTAGAAAATTAATATTACATTCTGCCTGAATTCAATATATTTATTTGATGGAAATTAATTCTGAAAAAATCATTTTACAACATTTACGTAACGTTTTAGCATAACTAAATGAAAAAAACATTTCTTCCAATATGTAAAAAACTATGATGTAACTTCTTTGGTATTTGTAATATGTACACTAGTTACAAATTTAAAATTTAATTGAGTGAAAAACCTTTATGTTATAGCAAAATCAAAGGAGATCATTTTATCATCATTTTATAGCAAATATTCGTTATCAGGAAGATTTTGTCGTTTATCAGGAAGAGTCGGTATCCCTTATAAGTTATTTTATCGACACTTTTCTGCTGTTATTCTAAACATCCTTTCTGTTCCTAATTTTAGAATTGTGCCACTTCTATCGATAAGCGAATGAGACTGAAACTGCAGGAGGTTAGTTGCGAATCCTGTTCCAATGTCAGATGACACATTTTTCAGGAGACTCCACAAGGTCGAATCCGCAAGGCTGTGGACGCTGACCCGTCCTCACACCCCATGTGTTGCTGTATCGCGATGGCTCTCTTCATGTCACCACCGCTCCTCGCAATCACGGTTCACCGCATTAGCATAATAAGACGACGAAGCTCGACGATCTATCATGGCGGCAGTCTCGCGTACAGGAACTAAAACCCGTCGTTCGGGTCGGGTGTGAACCCATGACCCCACGGATCAGCAACGTCACAGAGACACATCTCCTTCCACCAGTGGCGCCAGCGAGGTGAGAAGCCATGCAGTGTGTGACGAAGAGAAATAAAAGAGAGATCGAAGAATGAAGGAAAATAATACATACATACTGTGTAGAAAATATTCCAAGCCTTATCAATGGTAAAAATAATAGTTATAGTGTACAATCGCTTACAAAAAAAGAAACTGGCAAAACGAGTAACACGACTATATTGTCATCGTAGTTGATAGTTTCATTGCAACCAGTAAAAATTATTAATATGACTCCGTGTAATTAATAATTGAAATTAATTTTTTCTCGCTTCAAAAGTACACACTTCATCATGCAACAAAAGAGGTGAAAAATATATTATAAAACGTTTATCTCTTAGGTATGTGAACTCCGAGTTCAAATGAAATCTATCATATTGTGCAAATAAGGGAAGCTATTTAAAGCCATACGCATTACTTTCTATCTTGTCGAAAATCAGAAGTACAAAAGTAATTAGAATTGAGTATTTCATTTGTTTCTCCAAAGTCGTTTTATCGCATCGGGAAAAATAGAGGAGTTATAAATTTCTGGTAAAATTGAACTAAAAGTATATCTAATGTTGATTTTCATAACAAAAAATTCTGGCATTATTTTGTTGAGAGATTCAAGCAATATTTGTTGTAAATTACTCCAGTATTTTTAAGAAATTACATTGACATAATAAACTATAGTACACAATTTTCAAAATATCTCACAAATATGCTCTTAAACTAAGGACAAGCAATATTAAAAGAATATTGTTTTCCAATAACGTTTTTAACAATTTAATACTACGAAGAATCAGCAATTGTATTTATCATATCGTTACTTCTTTGTGACGCCAACGAGGGTCACTTCCCGAGACAAACCCTTATGCTCTTCAGTTTACCCTCCATACAACCACTGTATTCTAACCGCATTGTGTAACTCGTGTGCGACATGAAAGAGGTGTCCCTCAGGCGTCTCTTGTAAGTACCGATGGAATCTGCAACACGTGCGAACGCGTCGATCGTTTGCGGCTTTCACTGAAGGAGTCACTCGCAGTTGAATATTTCTCTGACTTCTTATCCTTACTAAAGGGATTTTCTGCGTCGGCTGCGTTAGAATGTATATTCTCATTTTGGTGAACTAGTATACCAAGAATCTGCTGTCCCATGTATATGCATTAATTCCGACTCTTGAACCAGATGCAGCGATTTACTGAGTCTCACTACACAACGTACATTAGAGAATGAAAGTAGTTAAGAGGGATCCAATTTTCGGAGTGCACGTAACAGAAATAGAGGGTTTTAAAAGTTCTTGATGTTGTTTAAAATTACATCCATCTCGTTTTTGCAATGAAATGTAGGTCAATGGTTTGTTAATGGTGTCACCAAAAGATAATAGTAGACAAAGATTGTTTTATGCATTGCAATTTTTATATGCAATGTATGTTGAAATCAACTTAGATAAATAGATTTTATCTTCATAATCATAAGTTAGAATATTTTCTCCCTATGGATGTCAACATGAATTCATAAAAAATGGATAAGCAATGCATTTCTTATATTTGAGTATCTGTAACTCAATTTGAAATAGGAAAAATAATCATCTCGATATGAATTGTTGATAATTCCACTATACACTAAAATGTTGTTAACAAAATTAACCGTTCCATTCTTAGAAGTCATATCTGTAGGTATCATAACCTCTTAAATCTTTCCAACTCACAGTTAAACGGTAAACATTGTTTTTGACATTTTTGTAATAAGTTGAACCTGAATATTTTAATATATATTTGTTTCATATGTGTAGACCATGATTGTACTACACCTTTCATAATCGTTTTAAATTTGAGTAAATGTTTTTCTAACTTGTTTGTCGTCGTTCATTTATTCTAAATTGTATCCTCAAGGAAATTCATTAGTGTCGATTTTGTGTTTGAGGAATGTTCAGATAACATTTGTAGTTACTTTTGATGTAATCTGTCATAGCGGTGAATTTCCATTAGATTTCTGGCTGAAGACATTTGCTTAAAACAATTCTCAATAATATTACAGCTTCATGAAAGAGAGAGTAGTAGTAGGAAATAGTTTCGTTCAGACGGAGCGACTGCACGGAAAAATTAAACACGAAGATAAAGTCATCTCAGTGTGCACATGAATAGACTTTTATTGCAATGGTAGTTCGTTGCATCCAATTCAATATTTGAGATGAAGTACATCGCAGAAAACTACTCGTAAGAGAGCATCGAATACGGGTAAATACTAGGGAATAAGAAATCACTTATTAATATTCCAATGCTAAAGGTTTGTTACCATTGAGACTTTCATTACGAAGAAGGATAAAAAATTCAGTGACTGCATCACATTTAAATTGTTTTTTCACTTTTTAGACATCTTTGATTTTGCATTGAAAGTTACGACATTTAAAGGGGATTTGAATACTATGCGAATGTTGTTCTTCGGTACCAATGAATCTTGTTATACTGTCAGCTCGTATGTCATGTTAGCTCTCAGAAACACTAAACCCCTTTTTGTGGTTTTTTGTGTTATTCCAGAACGTGTTTCACAAGTCCTTGTAAATGTTGAGAGCGTTCTGGCCATGAGTTCAACATACAAAGCCCTTTCATTGAAGAAGAGAAAGAAAGGGAAATAACAAGCTTAAAGTGAAGAACAACTAGTTATTTTCCAGTGGCATGTTTTTTGACTTGCCCGAAATGCATTTCTAACACGCGTAGGGAGTGGCCTGATGGAGTGACAGCATAGTTGGAGACAGTTGACTCTAACGTGGGCTGCTTTTAGTCAGCAAATGAACTACTCCTTTGAAAGCGTAATGGTAATCAGGAATTGACGAATACGTGAAAGAGTTTTGAAATTGATCGGGATGGCGCAAATTTACTTATGAAAATCATTGAAATTGCCATGTTTTATGTTATTGTTTTAATTATTATTTAGTCAATTAGTATTCTTTCGACAACGAAATATAACTGTGTTCTATGGTACTTCAATGGTTTTGCATAGCCCAACTTGTTCTAAATTTTGACGATGAAGACTGAGAAAGGAGGTGTCTGTAAGAAATTTTGAGCAGAATTGGCTCTTTCTTCCTTCTTTCAAATATGTGAATAAAATGGGATTTGCTCTACTTTAAATTTTTACGTATCACTTGCGAAAGGAAATTCACGCATGATTTATGAGTAAAAACTTGATTGGGTATGGGTATTGCCTAGGGAGACTGGTAGGTGAGACAGTTGTTTCCGGGAAAATGTCAATAAATTATTTTATAAGTAGGAAAATTTACAATACACTACACTATATGCTAACGCTTTACGGTGTGTGACCCATGCTATTTTTACTTATTTTTTCTATAGACTAAACTTTGCGCAATTTTGTAAAACAGCTGGGAATAGGGTAATACAAATTCTCGAACGATGAAATGAGCTCAGATGTAATAGAACAAGTCTTGAGGCGTACATAATAGTAACAAGCTAAGCTTAGTTAAGTAGTTAGCTAACTCAAAATTTAATTTTCCATAGTTTTGGAGAGAGTGGATCAGGAAGTATTGAGAGATCTGAATAATTCAGAAAGAGAAGACTGGAAATAAGAATGATTTTGAGAGCTGTTTCGTTGAAGATGTTGGAATAATCAATGCATGGAACTGGGAAAATGAAGGGATGAACGTCACAATTGAGTTGGGAGGTGACGACTGCAATGTTGAAATTTGCAAAGTAATTGATGAGATACGTCATTGACGATAAACGTTACGAGCAAGGACATCAAGGTACAGAAAGGTATTTCTGACGGGGACAATGCGAAGGAATAATGAAAATAGGTCGTGAGTGGGCAGAGTCTGTCGCAAGTAATGGAGACGACGTACTTTCCGAGGACAAAGAAAATTCAAGGCAGCGAGGGTAGTAGCAATACCTTTACTGTGACAGTTAATGTAGCGACATGAACTGTAGAAAAACTAATCATTGAGACGGCGAGTGGCCGCACAGTCTCACAACAGCGTGAGTCCCTTAAGCAAGAANCTAACCCCTTCGCCCCCCCCTCAACATTTTGAAATGCGATGCGGTGCCATCTGTATCAGAGACCAGCCTCCTCGTTTCTTCGGTGATGGCATGCCATTGAGCTGTCATAGTCACGGCGTTCTAACAATACCGATGTCGTTCGCTTTTCTAACAAAACACCGTTAAAATGGATGGTTGGGCCGAGAACGCCCCAGGGTCGTTGGCGCAAGCAACGAACAGAGAGAGTGCAGCACCAGTTCGGGTGGGCGAAAAAGAGGTGAGGGAACTTTTGAGTGAAGGGCTCCCAGTGAATGATCGCTTTTACGAGTTTACACTTGGTGGAATGATATTTCTTATTGCTGGAGCTAAAGCAGATATTTGGATAAATATGTTTCATCCATAGAAAAATGGAAGTATTGAGTTGAATACAAAATCTCGATGGACACAGTGATTTTTCACTGTGTCGTCTCCATTGACAAGTGACGAGTCACATATTACTATGCAGTCACTACAGGATTTTGCAGACACGCTTGAAGGAAGATGAAAGGGACAATAACAAGAGATCTTTATTCTCATTTTGCCAATCAAAGCTACATACATAGTTTACCTCTTCATGTACGCACACTTTGGATCTACGCGGGTTATAGACCAGCGCTTCCGCTTGAAGACATTTTTGAATGTAATTGAAAGAGCACAGAATGATTATGACAATAATTTCAATCAGTGATTATAGAAATGATACATGCGTTGTGGTCTGTTGGTGCTACAAATATTTTTCAGGAGTGATTAGACTAACTAATGGAATCATTCTTCGAACTCACTGGTAAGGGTGGAATTGCAGCAGTTCTACGGTGACGATAATGGGTGTGACGAAGATACAGATAAGGACTTTTGTGAATGTGACTATTATGTTACATACAAGTATGGGCGTGACATCAGCACGAACACGCATCCTCAGAGGTGTGACAATATCATGTGTCACTGGCCATTAAATTTATGCGACACCATTCTTTGAGGGGAGAGATCCGGTTTTATGCTATTAATGCGGTGTCATAATACACTAACTGTCTAACAATAATACGATATCTTTGTTAGAAGTCGGAAAGTTTTTTACGAATATTTACGTTAGAAACAATAAAAAATACAACGAAAACGTTTGCGATTCAGGTATCCTTCAAATATTGGATCAAACATCCCACAATCGTTCGACTTTCTAAATTTATTCAATGGGAGAAAAGGCTCCCATTAGTACACGTTCATTTCTGCCATGTATTCTCTTTGGAAACTGGTAAATGTTATGTCAAACAGACTGAAGGGTATATGAACCGCTTACTGTAGAAAGGCAACATATTACCCTAATTTTGAATTCGAGACAAAAACCTGCTTAAAATTATTAAATGCCTCACGACCAGTTATGGTCCGTTCCCAGGCATGAACAATTCAAATATTCTTTCTGGGATAAACGGCTCATTCAGAAACCTAAATATCAAAACGGAGGTAATTAGTTAATGCCGTGGTGCAAAATTAAGGTGTTGCACGTGTTGCCTTTCTTTAGTTAGAGATTGATTTATCATTGAGATAAAAAATACAAGTGCTTTTTGTTGTATGCATAAACCGATGTGATACTATCGATATCAAGAATTCTATCAATCGTTTTTCACTATCTATACCGAGCATCCAATTTGTTCTTACGGCAGTAGTGATGCTTTAAGTGATGCACTTTCCGTCTCACTAATGAAAGCATGCGCTGAGTCCTTTGTGTCTGAAAATGGAGGTGTAGAGTCCGCTCCTGTGGAAGCGAACCGCCTTGAACCGATGCTCGCACTCGTCCGTCCGCCCGCCCACGCAGTGAAGGGTGGCTGGGTCGCTAGTTGGCTGCAGGCGAAGAGCGTGCGCGGGGCCAATGAACACATACTGCCACACTCACGCACTGCACCCCAAACAGAGCGGAACTGTAGCTTTACATTTGATAGGTAATATAGCGGAGAACTTCCTAATTATTTACCATTTACATACATTGATAGAAGGGTTACGTTAATGAATTATGGTTTACGTGTTTTATGGGATTGTGAGCTGTATGGCGCAGAGAGGACGAAATTCTGAAAAATATTTTAGCAGATGATGTTTTCAATATCTCGGACAGCACAAAATTGATCAAAAATGAAAAGACTTGAAAATTACTAAGAGGAAATACATGAGAAAGTATTACAAATTAACAAAATTAAAAAGCAGCAAAGAAATACAATAGGGCGTAACCGAATATGATGAGTGAAAAGTCTCGTAATGTTTACCAAGATGGAAACAGAACAAAAAATACAGATTGTGTAAATAAATAAATAAATAATGAATTCGATTACCAAAGAAATTAATAATTAGATGTGAATATTTCAATAACATCTCATAGTTTTACAGTTATATCTGATTAAATAGCCAATTTCATTTTGTAATAAACATTTATTACTGTATTATTACTTGTACTGACATCAAGTACCTTAGGTACTGAAAACCATTTAAAGATCACCCGAAAAATGTAGCAAATGACGATGTCGGTTTATGACAAAACTGTGACTACTTGATAGTCAAAGCAATGAGAAATATTTCTGGAGGATTTTTGGTGGCAAAGGGACTTCTAATTTATGTATAATTTATTCGCTTAACAATAAGTTAGTTCCGTAGAATACGCTTTTTCTATCCCCTAGCAATCATCCTCAGATCTTCAAGATATAATGGATTTCAAACAAAATCTTGCACTGCACAACACGTTATAGATGTCTTATAGATAATTTACTTAATATCTTCATTCAAAAACTGTAACAAATATGAATTTGTTTATACAACTAGTTGTATCTACTAAGACGCGGTTTGTCCCGGACAGACAAGTTCATACTGACTCCGCCCGCGGAGGCCTACGTTTATATGGAACAAATATGTTAGATTATTATAAATTTATCCTATAATATTTTTAAATGTTCCACTTGAAAGAATGTACAACAAAATATACTACTGAAACTGCTCTTCTTTCAATTTTCAGTCCAGCTTGTTCGCATAAGTATTATGATGATTCGTGCGTATGATGCGGGTTTTATGATGTAAGATGCCTTATTGATTGAAAAACATGTTGTAACGTGTAATTGAATTCCACGGTTCCATATCACACACCTCAAACATCTCATCACCCCATCACATCATGTACGAGTCGCTATGATTTCTTGTGTTCTCGATTGTGGTATCGTTATCTAGATGAGATACTGCTATTTAGAAGCGCTTTCACTGAACAGTGAGCAAGAATAGCATAGTATGCGGAGATGATGTAATGAATATGACAGTCGAAGTAACAAGACAAGACATGTTAAGATATTATACTGTAATTTAAAGAAATGAATATTTTAATTATCGAAAAATATGTTCATGGTCAATATTAATTTATTTATTCAGAATATATTCTATCTTTCATACACGAAATGCACTGAAACAGGATGAATGTAAAATGATTCATCCCTTAATAGCTACGTTCCGATTACATATCGTAAATTAAAAAACGGTGATGATATTTACAAATTTGGTCAGTGTGAATTTATTTCTACCAGACTGTTGTTTATAGAATAAGTATGATAGATAATGTTTATTCATTATCTGAAAAATTAATCAATACATACAAATACATCACTTTTTTTATTTATTTGGTTTTCGTCTTAACCACATTGCCTGTTTACAAAGACATTGCAAGGCTCTTTGGTTAGTCTTCAATATCTTATTACTACTCTTTTTGGTATATTATACATATCCTAGCCCCTAATCTTGTGTCTTTACTCCCATCTTCTTTCTTGCTCCACTTCTCTCTTCATAACGTCTCTTATTTCTCCAATTTCACTAACAAATTACCGAAATGCCTCATAAAGTTCTATGGTATCAATGTACTCTCCTCTGTGTTCTATTTTGAATTTCCCCATTTGCTTCATTCTCTTTGTATACCGTGCTCCTTCTTCACCATAAAGTGAGCAATTCCGCAGTAGATGTTCTGCATTTTCTGCCTCGCAACCACACAGACACGTTGCTTCATCCCGCAGTCCTCTTTTAACCAAACATATCCTTGGCCTGTTAGAAATTCTATCAAGTATGGATTTAATTTTAACAACTTTCTTCGTTTATGTACAAAATCTACATCCTTTATAAAAGCATGTGTTTGCCTGCCTTTTTTTTTAAAGTTGTTCCAACGTATTTGCCAACCTTCTAACAATTTTCTTGTCAATAAATTTCGGAATCCCTTGTCATACATCACAATGAAAAAGCGTAGAGAGGAATATTAAATCTTATATTTGAACTCGTGATACTGTCATTTACGTCTTGAGATGTTTTTGCAGTCTTGCCTCAATGCCTGAAGGCGTGGATTTATGAACGCTGAATGCTGTGACTTTTACTTCGAATGATTTTTAATATAGCACACCACAACGCGCTACTTTGGTAGATGAAATTCACATACTAAATCTTATGTATCTAGAATTACGAAATGCAGACGAATAGAATCGATATTAATTAATCTTATTGTATAAAAATTTTATTAAGAAAGAGAATCAAGATTTTTATTTTCTAATTAATGTTCATGCCACTTTGAAATAAATATGTGTTGCAACCATTGTAATACCAAATACAGGACATACGTACTGAAGATTTTATATAATATCTACTTTTCACTACTTCGTATGTGGTCTTTGTTAGAACTCACCAAGATACGAGTAATAGCAGAAATTTACACGATGTCAATACTCAGTTGGTAACAGGAAAAGAAATGCTTTCCAATACAACTCTGTGAATATTAGTTTCTAAGATGACGGCTGTTTTTAGTAAATGGTTGCTCGCCAAGCTGAAGATTTCAGTCACATTTTTATATTTTTGCACGAACGACGAAGGTATTAAGAAACTTCACCCAAACAAAAAATGTAAAATATTTTAAACGCGAGAATGTACCCCAGGAGACAAGACGTTTGCCGTGGATGGGTTCGTATTTGGGCGAGTATGGGAAGGGGATTTTCTAGATTGGACGCTGACTCGCCGTACAGTAGAGTACATTGTTGAGCGGCAAGCGGCGGTAGGTCGCGCAGTCCCATATCCATGTTCTGCCCATTTGCAGATCGCCCTGTTTAAAACTCCATGACTCACTTAATGTAATTTTATTTCAGCTACGAGTGAGTATTCTTTCTCACTTGTTTATATCTTCCTCCTTCAATCCAGCTTTAGTGTTCTGCTGTACTTCTTACCTTAGTTGTTCCTCTATCGCATCTTGAATTGTATCAACCCGTTATGCTAGTTCATCAAACAATTCGTATTCAATTCATGGTTTAGAACTTTTTTGTGAAGCAACATCCATCTCTGCCTCCAAAGTGTCAAAACACGAACAACACGTTGCACCATCTCCATTCCTCCTCTGCTGTCGATCGCACGCAGACGACCTTGCGAGTTAAACACCTCAGACGCATCCTTCTCCGGCGCAGCTCCTCCCGCACGCGTCATTAATCCGGAGGCCTTGATCCGCGCTTATTACTTCGAGATGATCCTTGGGGATCAACGCAATACCTGCTGCTTTCCTACCCGAATAAGAGCGATGCGGACCACGAGCGGGGTCACCCTAACCACGCACTTAGCGCCCAGCTCTCTCCGTAGATCTCTACTTTTGGTAAACCTCTCAATGTTGGGATATATTGAGTTCAGAATTTTTGTTCTCTCAGTTCTAAAGCAGGTAATGACATCAAATCGATTTCGTTGAGACGTGCGAAACTGTATCGGCAACACTCGTCAAGTTTACCCAATACATAAACCTGATTTTTTAAAATATTTCTAAATTTAAATACAAATAATTATTTGAACCTAAGTTACCTTTTTTGTGTCTTTCCTGTAAGCTTAATATACTACAACTAAGACAAGATGAAAATTGCGACGAATCGGAAGTTAGAACCCGGGATCTCCTCCTATGATCAAAATAGGGATGACCTATACACCTCTGCGATAATACTAGGAGGTTCCAGGTTCGATTCCCTGTTTGTCGTCATTTTCATCTAGCAGCAGATATATCATATTTTATATACGGGTAGGAACACAAATAAAATATATATGTAAACATAACGTTCTCAGTTTCGTCACGGTTGTGTTCGTACATTAACTATCACATCCTAACTGGTGGTTTTGTGGTTTCTTTCTCGGGTTCTTTACTTATTTCAGAACAGTCAATTTCCTTGCTTATGAAGATCCCCTTGATTTTTCTCAATATACTCTTATAATTTGCTTTATTATGATAATTGTTTCTATTAACTTCAAACAATAAAATTTTAAAATGTTGTTATTCCGTACTGCTTGAAATGAAAATATTCCAACCACATATTTCAATGTATACGTCATAAATTTAGATTCGACTTTTGTTTTGCTTATGAGTGGGAATAGACCAGCTCCAACTGGCGAAAGAATTGACGCATTATGATGGTGGTGATAAAACTGAATAATGTGAAAAATTCGTAAGAAACTATTAGTTATTTCCTAGTGTTTTTTCAGTGAGCATGAACTATTAATTCTTTTCATGGAGAATGTGAGTAGGTTTAAAGTGATTTCCGAATTGAATAAAAATAAAAATTAATCTATGTCATGATTTAATGCTTTCGTATTATGCCTAACAATTAAGGAATATTTAAGTAACAAGTTGGAGATTTGGTGATTGGAGTTGGAATCAGTGTAACTCAGTGGGTAGAGTTCTCAGATGTTGGTTGGACGGCTCGTGAGAGCTTGGGGATTTTCGCTCATGCCGCAATTTCTAGACTGAATGCCAAGTCAACTCTCTTAAAGCCAACATGTATATTTCGACTCTTATATACAATGAGAAATTGTATATGGAAATGATATTAGATGGGGCAAGAGGTAAAAATTTTAACAAAATAAAACTAGTGGTGCAAAACCATTGCACATCCTTTCTCAATTTCGTTTCTCAGACTTCTCTGTTGAGTGACAATAAAAAGTTCCATAAAGAGTGGGGCTGTTATTGGCATGGACTTCTATATTTTGGTCGCAAGGACTCTAATGACCTTGACGCTGACGAACCCTAAACGAATATATATTGGTCACCTTCTTCATGTTACACTATTCGAATTGTTTATTTAAAAAATCATTTAGCTACCATTGATATATAAAACGTCTGTAATTTGCATATTCTGTCGTATGGTTTTTGGAAGAAATTAGCTAAGGAGTATAGTTCTATTTCAAATCATGAATTAATTATTTATTATGATATTGTTCATGCGAGCCAAAACAAACAGATAATCTATATCCGTATGTAATTTGGTAATTAAGTCAAAATAGAATATCTTTGCAAATTATAAATGTAACTTTCTGCCGAGTAAACGTAAATTGGGCATATCATGATTCGTATATGAGAACGTAATCAAGTACGAAACTTAATTTTCTTGCCGGGCGCAGAAGTTATTTGGAAAGTCACTGTTTTGGAAGTAGAGGCCACCAAAATATATTTTAATTGAAGTTTTATTTAAATTAAAATCCCGCGATTACATTTGTTTTACGGTTTTATATGCTATTGCACGTTACGACGTCCTTCATTTTCGATCTGGTGCTATTCTCAAGGTTCCTTTCAGATGACATCCGTAATATCCTCTTCGAATCCTCATTTCGTGCGATCAGTCGATATTCTTCGATTGCGATGATCTGTCGAGAGGGAATGGGAGGAGATTGTGCGACCCTGGACGGAGAAGGGCACGGCGCGGCGGCGCGAGTTGCGTCAAACGAATTCGATCGCCCAAAACAGGAATCCCTTGGGCGCATCCTCTAAATGTTTTCGCCTCCGGGTGACCACACACACTGGACTGAAGGTCGTCGTGGAATGTTGCGATCGATTCTAGCTAATAGTGGTTAATGTTCCGTGAGGTATTTTGCTCTCCAGTTACAAGAAAGAAGAGGAGAGCAGCGATGTGGGAATATGGCAAGTTTATCATTTCATCATACTTTTACCCATGAGGTTCATGAATTCATATTTTTCGTGATTCAAAATTATATATTTTATATTGTCCTCCGTACCTTAATACGACCCTGCATTAAATTTGCTTTTTTCTCAGCATTGCATTGTATTAAGTAATTTCTAATACGAGTGTAACACTATTTCTTCCGAAAGTAATAAAGAAAATGAGATGATTTTTCTCGAAAGTTTTAGGATACAGCTAAAAAGTGTATGAATATAATAATAATTCCTGAAATATACTTTATAATCCAATTTACTTAATCGAAATATAAAATTTCATGATTCACTAGCAGATTACCTGCAGCTACGAAATGCTACGACTCATTTTAACATGAAGTAACTCTAAATCATGATCCGTTTATCAAAAGAGCGGAAAAAGTAAAGAGTTCTGTTAGGTAACGATGGAGCGGACATCAGTTACCAGATAAAAAAAAAAGATGTCACCGTTAATTGTCTGCACATAATTTAAATGATCTGAAATCTAGTTTATTAAAGAATTGTGTAAATTCACTTATAGTGGTTATGTTGTTACTGAGATGATTATGTGAACAGCTTTCCGTGTTATCAATTTTTTTAAAGAAGCGTTCTCGGAAACAATTCAATGAACTAAACACAAAATTGATAATATTCTCATGTACTATCGTAGTAATATTGAAATATCTTATACGACCTTTTTAGTAGAAAAATATTTTATTCATTTATTCTGGAGTTAAAATAAAATATTTCTTTCAGTTGGTGAAACTAGTGGTGCAAAACCATTGCACATCCTTCCTCTAGCCCAGTCTGGACTAGAGAGCGGCATGAAAGCATTTTGTTAGGAGAGGTATGATTTTCACATGTTACTCTACATTTTTATTGTCTTCATTTAACCCAATTTCAAAAGTTTATTAAAGAAATATTTTACTAGCTTTTATATAAATAAAATCTCTAATATACAAACTCTATTTTTTTTCGTTTTTTATGGGAGATAAGATCAGCAAGATTTATATTCTTTTTTTAAAGATATATTTATTAATAAATATAAATAAGATATTATTAACGCAAGAACAAAGCCAGCAGACCATAAATATTCCTATATAATTTAATTAAGAAATAAAGAGTTACTTTTTTGCAATTTGAAATTACAAAATTATATTAATAAACACTAATCGTACATATTAATTATTTCGGTTAAACAGGTGATACTGTTTGTTTTATTTACTTCCTGTTATTTCGTAATCCTCCTTATCTATCTCGTCAAAGAATTCTGGGAGTGTTAAAATATATTTTTAACAAAAATACTATTTTTAATGATTGAACGTGTTATAAAGCATTGAGATCAAAATATCATGAAAAATAAACAAAACGATTTATCAAACACCTTCAAAACAAAACGAAAAAAACACGTAGCCAAGTTAATTCTTAAGACGATAAAAAATAATATAAAACAACATCCTCATGCATCAAACAATATGCAAGAATATGCAATATAATACACTGTATGCACGAATAAACAAGAAAATCCGGCAAAAGAGCACTGGACACATCTGATACGTAAGCTTACTCAGCAAAATGATGCAGCGTCACCGGATGTGAGGTTACGACAAGTGCGTAAAGGTCGCGTGTGTGGAAGCTACACAATACCAAGAGAAACATAACAAGTAGACATTCCTCTGTTCTCCTTATCAAAGTAACATTTAAAATTACACATCTAAAAACATATACTCAGATACAGATTATTTAGCGTTTATTTGAATTTTCACGTTTGGTGACTTGTGGAAAAGAGCAGTTTGAGCTGCATTACTTAAAAACATTTAATGAAAATGTTGAAACAAATCTCAGAGATATGTATTCAGAAATATGGTGAAGCAGGTTTGCTTTGGCATGAAAAAAAGCAACGTTAGACCTCTGACACTTGATCAAAACACTTTATAGTGTTAAAATTCAGTTCCACTATGTATGGAGAAAATACATTAATTTATGAAACTTAATTCCCCATAAAATCTACATTTTATAGTAAATTGTAATATTCACTCAGTATTTATTCATTAATTCAACTCGTGAATTTAAATTAACTTAATTCTAAATTAGGATTCAGTATAGAGTTCAACTATTATCTTATTAGCAACAATTTTTAAAAGAACGAACAACGTCCAAAAATTACGCCTTTCCTTTCAATCCAAGATGAAAAAATGACACGTGTAGCATGTTATTTCAACGTTCAACCTCTTTCCCCGATTGTGTAGGAAGGAACTAATCCGGGCGGCAGCGTCCAAACATAAGATTCTGCTAACACGAGTAGAACGCCCGCGTAAGAAAGATTCGTCAATCTCGCAATGCTGGCANATATATATATATATATATATATATATGAAGCACGGGTAGAGTATATAATATTATATAATATTAATTTACTCTACCTGTGCTTCATTCATGTTAAATAATATTCAAGGTGCTTGAAATAGTAAACAAATGCGTGAATGTAGCAGATATAAATTATTTTACTGCGTCAATCCCAAACTTTCAAACGAAATACCGCTAATGCGGATGTAATGCATACTAATTATACTTTACATACAGAAAATTTAAGCAACATCGTTGAACCAGTTTTTGAAAAATATTCAAAACTGTACTTTGACCTTCATGTGAAGTGCCCTTTTTGTTCAAGTAAAAAGAAAATTGAAAGCACGTGCGTATGTCAGAAGTAAATTCTACCCTAAATACGAAAAATGAAAAGAAAATATTTTTCCATTCGGTCAGGAGTGCTGCGCACAGGCGGACGGATAGACGGACGGACCAGACGGACGTCCAGTCAGAAACAACTTTTTTCGGAATCAGGGGTCTCCAAAACGGATATTTCCGCAAAAATCTCGTTTTCGAATTTTTTCACAATTACAATACTTTCTATATACTACGTATATGAGAAAATAAAATGTTACAGTATACACCATTAATGAATATGGTTGTTTCAGACACAAGTATAAAATATAAAATTCAAGATATTGAACATTGCCAAGAAATAAATTAAGATGCAAATCATACGTAATTTTGGTAGATAAAATTTAGACAACCTAGTCTTCATCAGTGAAGAGTCTCACATTCACTCAATTCACGAGAAAAATATTTTTCCAATAGTTTTCCTCTCCCGAGGAAAGTTGTAAGAAAAATAAGAAAATATCTCATAAATGTGGTACGAAAGCTTTGATTACGTTCCATTTTGGCAGCTTATTTTTTTACCTCCGTGAGACGGTTTTAGAGCAATCTCACAATCACATAGACAATCATGATATCAAAGAAACCTTCTAATTCTGTTTATATTATTCAAATTCATATTATTTTGAACCTGATAAGTGAATGTTATTATTTGTTTTCATTCATCAGATTCCTTTGTAAATTCCAACACAAAATCTCCTCAATTTCTGTATAATATTTATAGTTTCATTTTAAAGTTTATGAAACACAGCGTGAATGAAATATTTCTAAAGAGATTTTCAAACTTAAGTTGTCCTTTCTTAAGAAGAGCATTGAGTCACCAAATTGAATTTTTAAATTTATTATTAATATTATTATTTCAAGAAACCGTCTCAAAGCATTTAATTTATTTCGGAGCTTCTAAACCGTCGATTCGAAACTATAAGAGAATAAGAAAAGTATTGATAAAAAAATCGAAATCAAAAAGAATCTAAATCTATACCATGTACAGAGAGAAACATAGGCGCTCCGCCGCTAGCACAGGGCCAATGTTCACACGAATGTTCCAATCAGACTGGTATCGCATTTACGGTGCCTCAAAAATATGTGAACTAATGTATGAACTAATGAACCAAGGAAAATGAGTTATCTTTCCACGCTCAACCGTAACGTAATCCCTCCTAAAGTAATTTGAAAAAAAAAAAAAACATTTACAGTTTTACAAGCGTTTCTAAACAATTTTGCTTTATAAAATACTTTCCAAAATATATTTTGGATTAAAGGGAATGAATTGGAACGCAGTTGTAATCTGATAACCTACCGAATTTTACTAACTTATTAACATTTCCGATGAGCACCATAGTTTTCAAGCGAGGGCTACCACCACTAATTCATTTTACAGTAGAGCTCTCCACGAATGAGAGATAAGAATTATGCGGTTGTTTACAAACATTTTACCAAAACATACTATATGAATTGTTTCATATGTGCATATCAAGGGATCTGTAACGAAAATACAATTCGAATCGTTACTTTTTTCACAAATTTGTTCACAGCAATCCAAATAATATAAAAGTCACTCTTGAACGCACAAAAACAATAATTGAAAAGAAAGCTTATCGTTAACCCTCGATCTTGGGTGGAAAATATTCAAAAAAATGATTAAAAAATTGTCAAATGATACCGGATGCAGATGTTCTGAGTAGATCTGAAGTGATTTGTCAAGCACTGGGTGAGAGAATGTTTAAGTCACCTCCTCCATTGCCCGCGTATGTGAGAAACGGTTCAGGAAGGTATACATGATTGCTGGCTCATTTAGTGACGCGTATATCCGCTGGGAGAAAAAAAGGAAATCATCCGTCAAGGGAGCGAAGCACGCGGCGAAACGGGAGCTGGGAATGCAGAGAGCAACTAATGACGCCTGCGAGGCCTTGGCTCTTGTTTAATGGGAGTGGAGCAAAAGTTGTTGAGGTATTGATTAGAAACGACAGATTTGCTTCCTCATTGTATTTTTTTTTAGAATTGCCTCCAATCTTTAGATTGCTTTCACGATGTTTTTAATAGATATGAGTTTCTCGAAAGGTTTTTCTATACGGTCGTAAAACGACAAGATAGAATATGAAAGTATTCGATTGCAATTTTTATAACTTAAAATAGGATGGGTAGTATTTTTTGGAAAGTTTCAAACTTCGAAGACCTTTTCTAAATAATATTATTTACAAAAGAAATGTGTAATACATATTATGAAATTAACTCAAATTTAAATTAGCTTCCTCCTTGTCGTCGCTAGTTTGTCTTTACAACTAGCGTCTGCTTAATTATATCATCCCATTCTGGTTTGTAACGTATTCTTTTGTTAAATGCTTTCATTTACTACCCTGTACACTTCTAACATAAATACAATTTCACATGAAGATTACGTGATGGAAATAGTGTAATATACCTAAGTTTCTTTAGTGTACGGGAGAAGATATTTGATAACTATTGCGAGATGAAAATAGCGACGAGACGGAAATAGAACTCTGGAAGGAGATACCAGATCCGATTCCTGGCTTGACGCCATTTTGGTCCGAGTAGGTGTCAGAAAAAAAAAAGATGTTTTGTGATGTCATATATATGATGTTATTTTATGCAGACTTGAAAAATTCTACGTTTGTACATATCATTTATTAGAAATGATCGATACATTATTTTTCAAATTTCATTTTCTTAATTTTTGTGGCTTCTTTTTCTAGTGACTCTGCTTTTTTCACTCACCTGGGAGTTTCATTAGCTCACAAAGTTATTTTGTTACCATTATATTGAGGGAGAGACAAAGGTCGAACTAAGGTAAAAATCGATTTTTTCATATTTTGTTAACGCAAGAGAGGAGCCCTTTCAGTCGGTCATGATTGAAGAAGAAGTAGCAGATGTGTTATTGGAGGAATCGGTCTGATGTTGACTGATGTACATTACAAGAAGTAAAAGATTTCGTCATTCTGTCATTATTTACTGATGCAAAAGGCCTTTTCGACCGCATGGCGGCTTCTTCAGTGTTACACTTTTTTTACAAAATATAAATTACATAAGAAATATAAATTGAAACATTCTAAAAACAATCTACCCCTTCTTCTTCCTCTTCTTTTTCGAAAAGTTAATAATTTTCAATATAATACGAAATAATAACAGGAAATGAGAAAGCTGGCAAGCGGTGGCTGAAAGCATGTTGTCTCATGAAGGGTGGGATTATATAGGTTTCAGGAATTTCCATTTACGTCATGGGTTTTCCGTGTAACGTGCTTCAGTTGTTAATTTTAGCAATGGGGAGGAAATGTCTGGAATTTGATGATTGAGTGTGAAAATGTTGGAAGTAAATGAATTGTGAATGTGAATGTTTTCTAGTTTAAGTCTTTTCCAGTAATTATTTTCTATTTCTAAAATTTGGAAATCATTGACTGTGTGGAATGTGTGATAGTTTTCTATAAGATGTGTGGCGAAATGCGAATGTGTCCAGTGAGGAGTTTGAAAGCGTGAATGTGTTCATATAGTCTTTTTTATCCAAGCTGCGTCCAGTTTGTCCCACGTACATTGCTTCAATAAACAATTACAGAATAACGAAATCTTTTACTTCTTGTAATGTAGCAGATGTATTTTAACGTTTTTGTGGTAACAACGATGTTGGAAGTCTAGTTATCTTCTATCTCTTTCTATAGTAGTTTTTACAGCTAGAAACTGGATGTCGGAAGCAGGCTATAAAATTCAAATTTTATGTTACAAAAATACACCTCAGTGAAAAGATGTTTATTATAACCTACATTTACACTAGACGTTAAAAATCAAAATCAATAGATCTTTAAATTATAAAATATTGTTAGATTTATTCATAAATGAGACCAACGTTTCGTAATGTTATTCGAGAAAACTATTTATTGTATGCATTATTGAAAATTATTTCACTCACAATTTATCCTTCTCTCATTATTTATTCTGACTGACGCAATATATTTGGTACAATTTTCTTAATGTGTTCGTTAACGAGAGTTTATCATAGTTTCTTCTTTCAATAATTGCTACCCTTTAAGTAAGTAAAGTTCTTCTTTGTGAAGTAAAAGTAAACTCCGAAGCTGATGAAAATTTCGGACATCGTGTTTCGAACACGTTTTGTCTTAAGAATATACCGTATCATTCATGAATTCATAATTACGACACTTTTGTACTGATTGATCTTAATGACAGAAGGTAATAATTTAAAAATTCTGTACTAAATATTTTTATTTGTACTGAAGAAATAGCGGAATAACTGAACTTGGAACGGAATGACCAAATTATGCGACTCCGCAATAGTTTCTAAGGAAATCCGCACTTTTCAACTCACGCACGATTCAACTTTCGCATGATTCAACTTTTCTACCTGCGCGGTGGAAGGTCAAGTTGTGGTGTTGTGGGGGGTAGTCGGCAGGGTTGAACAAGGAAAATGTTTACGGACGCCGTCAACATGTGGCCCTTCTAAAGAAATATAATTGTTCTAACTATTAACTTATTACTTATTTCTGGCTTTGGGTATTCCAAATACCATTTTCTCCAACATAAAATGGTTCCTAGAAAAATCAAACCAGAAGACATTCGTCCACCACCAGTTGAAGTTATATATTCTATAACAATCCCCGCCTATTGGAAATTTCAAAACATTTATTGTTTTTTACCTATATTGTGCTATACAGGAGCAACAACCCGTCAAGAAATTCATGGCTCTATTACTTATTCTCGATGATGTTGAATGACCCTTGAATGACCGCAGCTTGACCCTCCGCCGCGCAGGTATAAAAGTTGAATCATGCGTAGGTTGAATCGTGCGTGAGTTGAAAAGTGCGCAACACGTTTCTAAGAATTCGGTTTCAAAAGAACTAGATTTGAAGTTATTTGTACAACATTATTTTCTCATATAACCAAAATTTTTTACTATTTCTATACGAATTAACACATCTTAAAATAAATGTACCGCACTTTGACAACACTAATATGCTGTATAGCTTATCATACTTTAATACAAGCTATCTATAAGAAACACGAATGTGACAGTTTTTATATAAAAAAAGTGGTGAAATTATTTTCTGTCTTAAATAATATTATAGAAGACTCATACGGCACAATGGTAATCGATTTCCGAAGCATAGAAGGAGAGGACTACTAAAAGTCCTTCAGCGTTATTTTCTTCTTCTGAACACTAGGTAGTACAAATAAAAAACATAAGATCATAATAAGTATTGAGTCATTATTAAATTATCCAGAAAAACGTACATCTGAGCAATAATGAATAGTTTTGAAAGCTTAAGCAACATTAAGCCAAATGCTTCGTAGCAAAGCAAATACTATTACGACCCACTGGCAATGTGACTGGATGAATTGGAATTTCCATTTTATGTTTATTGTTTCCTAGAAATTCCTCGGAAATACATTCTAAATAATTTGGTTTTCCAGTCACTCGAGAAAGAGTCAATATTCTTAGGGAAAAGTACTCATTTACTGTGTAGAAATATCCAAATCGTACCATAAATTTTCTCAAAGTATGCCAAGAAAATTGGAGGAAAAAATCCGGAATGCGCTTCAAAGCATATAGTCATTACTCTAAAATTAACATGTTTCTGAAAAAATAAATAAATACTAGTGCTACTCATAATTTCAGAAAAATTAAATTGCTAGATGTTCAACCCCCAATATAGCAAATCCTGACATCAAATATAAGTCACGCAGATTTTTGTTGTTGTCAGGTGACTCTGATGTTGGTTGCACATTCTAAATGTGTCCTATGATGTAGCTAAAGGTGTTGGTTGCACAATCAGTGTTCACTACGAAAGAGGTTTCGTGTGTTATCTCTGTCCGGTCATAATCAATATGAAAAAGGTAGGAGATTGTGTGAATGAAACTTCCTTATTTTGCCACGGTAACAGAAAGATACTTTCGGCGGCATAGTCGTCATCATCAGTGATCTCTATGATGCAAAATAATTAAATAGGTATACATCAAAACAACATTTAAAAAGTAAAGAACGGTGAAAATAATAATAACTAATTACTTTTAAATTTTTATAGTAAAAAGTTATTCTACGAGAGGTGTACGTGAATTAAAATATTGAAAATAATGACAACAAATTATACTAGGCAATCAGACTGTATCCGGAAATAAGATTGACCGTCTAGTTTTCCGCAACCTTTTTTTTTATTCATTTGGCATATAACATGCTGAACAGATCCCTGTCTCTGCAAAGCACTTGTCGCCTAAGGTAGACATGACCACAATTCGACTGTCTCACAGGGAGACGAAAGACATGTAAACTACCGCGAAAATTATATATTTGAATGATTTTATTGAAATAAGATATCAATTTCGCCCAAGCCACCCACAAGCAATGTTCCACGGAATCCGGACCGGCTCTCGAGCAAGGCCGAGAAGGAGACCACCAAAGAGCAGACGCGGTATCAGCAACACCCTCCACATAGCAGCGCGTATATACCTCCGGGTGCATCAAGTCCGGGACACGCGAACTCCACTCTGCATGGCAGTGATGGCGATGCACTTTGAGACTTGCGGGCATGGTGCAGTGAAAAGGGGGGGGCAGGGGGGGAGGAAATATTCGCGTCATTTTGCACTCGAAAATCCTAGGTTTATTTCGGATATACATACTTGCTAACTGTCTACGCCGATGTTTTGCGGCATTCTCTACAATCTTTTGTACACACACTATAATCATCACATCGCACCGTTGGAGATACAATGGCTCTAGTAAATCATAAATTGTTGACAATGCGCATTTTAAGTTTCTGTTGATGGATTATCTGAAATAATTTTGTTGTTGGTTAAGTATAACATAATAATAAACTAATTTATTATGTGACACATTATTGGACAATTCTTGGATTCTCTTTTTTTTCACTTGAGTATAATATTCTGTTATCACATTTGCTTATAGAATTTGAGGTTTGCGTAATTAATCATTTGTTAGTAAAATATTAATTCACGCATTTGATATTTTTCGTTTTCCGTAATGTACTTCGTTGCACAGAAAAGTATAAATAATATTGTTATTATAAACAGTCCTCTTTACCGAGCGCAGCGGTGTAGCTTGATACCTGGTAGTTCGCGTGAGGGGTAGTGGGGAGGCGAGGAAGATTGAGAAAAAAGCGGAGTGATACCTCCAGCACCAACAGTTTCATCCGCCGGCACTTCTTCCTCCGCGTCACGAGACAAACGTAGCCACGAAGGCGAGACTGACTACTCCATTGTAGTCGAAGAGACTGGTTCCTCCACTATTCCGAGCGTGAATGTTAAAATAGAAAAATCACGCTTTCTGCGCGCAGGGGTGTTTCCGTCTCCTCCAGCCACAGTACGGCGCCCCTGTTTACGTTCAGTTAGGAAACTGCTCCAAGAACGTGCTTCTTCTCTTCTTGCGTTGCCAAGTCACGTCTGCATGCTTTGAATAAGAAGAGCGTTGTACGGAGGCGAAAGCTTCAAAGAGGAGCACCTAAGTCAATGCAGGAACACTCGGAGTTTAACATTTAGTCGCACACGTACATTTCGACAAGAAACACTTAACCGCTCTCAAAATATGTATTTTGACTCAATTTTCGAAAGATGCAATAATTGACACTCCGAGGAATACGTGTATTTTAATTTTTATTCGAACAAAAATAAAATATATTTATTTATATTGTATACAAATGTGTACATAATACTTTCTTACATTTATAATAGATTGAACATATCGAACACTTAAATGTATATGATCATTTCATTTTTATGGACCACCATGCCGTTACCACATGCTTCAAAACGCATCTCTAGACGGCGATAACATTCGCTTTTTCAAATTCTGTATTAAATGGTATATGTAATAGGATCGTGAGAAGAAACCTTTAATTATTTATTTAATTTTCATGATACATAGAAAAACTTATTGCTTCGTTTCGTTAAGTATTTTTAACGCTTCAAAATTCATGAGTATTGAGATATGATTTGGTATTTGAATGAACAAGTAGGTACATTTGTACGACCTGTGTACGAATGTGCATTTACCGAGCACATGGGCTCAATTTTCTTTATTGTGTATTTTCAATCAACGGTAGGGAAGTGTACAATTGATATGAAGACCAAATTGAATTTAACACAAATGATTTCACCTTGAAGTAAATCGATTATTACATTTTACGATTCGATTGAGCTTCTATCAACCGAAGGAATGTTCTTAAAAAAGAAATAATGGTAATTTTTAATTTTTAATAAAATTTGAGGTTCCAATCTCATCTGCTCAAGGGCATTTTGGAGTTTTACAGTATTTTTTGAAATTGAGGATTTAGGGCTCGCCAACGTTTTACATTATTAAGAAAGCAATGATTTGCGCGAAGTCTTGCTTAAACTCACTGTTGATATCTTCTTTTTACTCATTTTCTGTCATACATGGAGATTATGAAATAATACGTTATTTTGGAAACTAAATCAGAAATATCTGTTGTTGACTTCACAAAGAGAAAACCCGTTTCATGACCTTGAACTACATTAAGCAGCCACAACAGTCTCCGTATATTCTAATCACTGTTGTTGAAAATATGTATAAGAAAAGCACAGACATGTGTAACAATCCGTTTATCAATAGATCATAATGAGTTAGTGTCCTAAGATCCTGTTCTTGACGCTTCTCTACAAATTCTGATGTTGTAATATCTAGTAAACAAACTGATTTCTCTACTGAGAACGTTTGAGTAGTTGGTCAACAAAATCTGATAAATTGTCTTAGTGAATAATACTTTATAAAAGGTAAATAGAATATCAATAACCGCGTATAGCATGTACAATCATTAAGGAAAATTAGAACAAACATGTTACATGAGGAATTCTGGAGTTAAATAGCGTTCTAATGTGCAGAACATCATTTACAAAACAATGAAATTACATTAATATATAAAGTTGACAGGAATTAAAATTGATAGTAAACCTGCTTTCTAGGACGCAGAAATTATAGAATTATTACGGAGATAAAAAGGCATTTATTCTGCGTTATTTTGATTACGTTCTGAATGCTTATATCACTTCTCGATAAAATTTGATTATTGACGAGTAATTCAAATAACTGAAATTTGTTTCCATTTTATAAAAATATTTTATGACATTTGTGAAGACTCGATGACTTCAGTTTTCATAACTTGAAATATTTACATCACTTCTATTGAACCATAAAATATTTTTATTACTAACAATAAATTAATAGTCAGTTGGAATGTTTGGTGTAGTATGCCTAATTGTATAATTCTGGGTATATTTTCACGCCATTGACGCAGTTTTTTCAGTAACATAACTGTAAATTAAATAATAAATATTTCAATGTATATTCCTTTAAAAAAAATATTTATAATTATAATGTTTCTAATATTTGTCAAGATTGCATATGTTTCTATGTAGTCCCATTTGACCCTGGTTTCACTTCTGTTTCCATTGGATACTTCCAGATGAAAAAAAAATCGCAAGTCCTCATGCGGTCTTTCATAGTTAAAAAAAAAAAAAGTATTATTATGATAAAAATCTGCGCACAGCTTTTAAGAATTTCGTGACCATAGCCCAACCAGCAGTGGAGAAGTGGAGGATCCGCGATGGCCATGACATTCCGTGAAGACCCGCTTCCTCATTGTGAGTGACCTGCTCAAGTGCACGTCCTTCCTTCACTTCTCACAAACACATTCCATCGCAACAAGATCTCTGTACACTGTTCCTCCATCGTATTTCGTGCACTTGGAAGATACGGACCGCTCTTGTTTACATCCTTGAGGCGCTGTCATTAGTGTCTCAAGACTTTCCTATTGACATAATCCTCCAGCGATAAATAAAAAGAAACGTGTGTATCGAAACGTACAAGATGGCAATTTTCTCCATGGAAGTGAAGAGTGAACGAAAATTACCTCAAAAGCTGTGGAATACAATTCGCGAATATAAAATGAAAAAAAAAACTGAGTGAAGGAAAAAAATGGGGGGAAATATCACAGGAAGATACGTAGTTAGAAACAAATGAAAAAAAAAGGTGTACATGGACTATAGTTGTAGAGGGGTGGTAGTTTTGTTAACATATGTGAGGATTCACCATGTTTTTAGGAATAACTAAAATAAGTTCAATTCCATTCAATATTTATTTGTCCATAAGTATCATTTACAATTTGTATGATATGGGACACGTCAAGTTTGTACAATGGTATTACAGTATTTACATATTAATTACATACAATATTTATGTACAAATATAAATATCAAATAAATATACGAATTTATTTATATCATATTTATATGATAAGTTACGAACAACTTTTGTATTTATTTATGTAGAGTGACGTGACTAATTTAAATAACGAGTCATTTAACTAATTCGAAATCTCATTAGTTCTCCTTAGAGACAGTGAGAGAGAGAGACAGAGAGAGGAAGAATCTTGGTTCGAGAAAGAGAGGAATCTCATTTTCAATGTGAGTCACCTTCGAAGATGTAGTAAAGCGTTTACGTTGCTCCTAATTTCTGAATTGTACTCGATTTTTGGTGTTTGATTTTGAGTCTTCGTTTCGTATTTTGTATTTACGTCTTGTCATCGGTAGGTGAATCGGAAATCAAATTTTTCTTACTTTAAATTATTTTAACTTTAAACTTTAATATCTTTGAACTAAATTATAAATTATAGGTTGAGTTAATTGCATAATTTGAAGTAAGAATATAGATGTATTATATTTAGCTTTGGTCTAGATTCACCTCAGATAATACATACATATGGATTTATTTTCTATCTAAAAACCAGGGTCAAACATCTGCAAGAATCTCATTCAGAGAAAACAATATCTTGAACTTTCCAGGTGTTGAGTTTTATGAGTGATAATTCACGAATTTTGTATTAAAAAAGTGAACTCTGTGTCAAGTTTTCAAAAAATAAAAGACCCGCTGTGGTGCATTCTAAACTCATGTAATAAATCTCTCATATGTACCTTTGTCAGATGCACAATTGTACGCACAAAATAAATCGTAATCGTCCATTAAGAGGTCTTAAGTCTTAATTAATAAATTAATTTATCTTGATGATATGTTGCATTGAACATTTCGTCAGTTTTTTTTCTAAATTCATATGATGATGTAACTCTCAAGATTTCCTGCCGCGAAACTCTTCATCGAAATTGATTTATTAAATTAAATGTAAGATTATAAATCTATGATTTAATAATAATAATAATAATAATAATTTATAACGACATTAAGATATTTACAGAATTACTTGATTATTTATTCATAGATAGAGAGTTATCGCCAAATATTATACAGGAAACCTGGATATTGTAGTTTGATCAGGAATATAAACTATTATAATAAGATGTATGTAAATGTTGGACCGAGAGCTTGATCTCTGGTTGTTGCAAGTTATAAGAACTTAGTTTTTGCTTTTTTGGACATGAAAGAACATGAGATGTATACATAATGCATAAGGTTTTTAATCTAGCCCCGAGAAAAGGACGTAGCCGAAAGGGTGGAGGGTCCGGACCAACCTATTCCAAGAAAAAACAATAAATATTACAGTAAATGAAGTTATAGAAAGGATTGTTTATTGAATGCGTGTATCAGAGAGTTGGCTCTGTGTGGATATTACTGTAAAGATTTTGAATAAAAATTAAATATAAGCCTTTGTTAAAGATTATTTTATTTACACATTAGACGACCCCCCACCCCTAAAGCAGAATCCTGGCCACGTCCTTGCCTTAGGCTGACCAAAATGGAGGGTCGAAACGTTCTTGTGATTCAATAGTTAATGTTTCTAACCAAGCTGTAAAATCCTGACTTCCTATTTTATTGTATGTGTTTCTCGTTTCGGCCATCTAAGTACCACAGTAACGAGTACTAGTAAGTTGACCTAATACGTGAGTTTACTCACTAGACACATCGTGATACATTTTTGGGGGGGACCTCTAGATGGAATCTAGATTGTCGTGTCCGAGCATTACAACTGCGGTGGTAAGCCGCAGAGGATAAACTTTTCAGTGATCACTCATAATCATTATTATTATTTTCAATCATCATTATATGAACTGTGACACACTCGTAAAAGTGAAAATCTACAATTTTTTTTCTGGCTTCGCCTGGAACCGACTCAGGGAATTTCATCGTGGCAAGCGAGCGCGCTAGCCTTCAGCTATCGAAGGGGTTTCCTTCTATATTATTGTATGTATGAATTTTCGTTTCGGCCAACGAGGACCATGAAAGACGAGAACCAATAAGGCTCAGTATTGATTTGAGTTTACTCACTAGACTCGTCTTAATAACCGACATCGGGGCAGCGTCTAGATATGATCCAGACCACTGTATCCGAGCATTACAACTGCGGTTGTTAGTCGCAGAGGTCGGACTCTTTGTACATCCCAGCTAATTAAACTGGGACATGGATACAAAGAGCTACAAATTTTATCTTGCCCCGCCCGGGTATCGAACGCGGGAGCACGCTGACATCGTGGCCACGACGGGGACTTCTATATTATTATTATTATTATTACTACTACAAAATAGTTTAATTTTGTTTACTCAGCAAATTGATAAAATGGCACGGGTCTAGTGGTCAAGTGTCCATTTCTCTTTCAATTTTTTAGAGCTACAACTATTATTCTAATAGTTAGATTTTCTAACTATTATTATCATTTACTAATGTATTTCTCGTGAGTATTGATTCGAAAGGTGTGAGAGTAGAGAATGTAGAATGAGTGATGCGCGAACGCCACTGTGTTGGCGAATACGCGTGCATCGCATTCGCCGCCGTTGAGGCGTCGAGGGCACGTGGCGCAACGTTGACTGCGCGACGACGGACGGGCATTGAACGACGGACGCGAGACTGTGCTGTGTAGTGTTGCGCAAGCGCGGGCTCCGAGAGGAAGGTCACCGCGATGTTAGAACCCTCGACGTTGAGGACGCCCGAGCGTGGAACGGTTGGAGTACACTGACGGAACCTTACGTTGTACTTGATTCCGTCATCTGTTTCGTCAACAATCTAATGTGTATCGCAAGTTCCAATAGTGTTCGTTGGTAGAAGAAAGAACAGACAAGCTAGGAGTGGCATTCTTTCTGGATATCAAAGGGGCATTTAACAATGTCACATGGAAAGGAGTGTTACGAATATTAAAAGACAATAACATTAATGGTTATATTTACAATATTTTGGCAAATTATTTTGAAAATAGAACATCTTACTTACAGATTGGGAATGAAAGAATAATTTCGGAGATGGACAAGGGCTGTCCGCAGGGGTCCCATGGAGAACCAATATTTTGGAACCTTGTTATTGATGGAACGATAAGAAGAGTACACGAAGCAGGGTATAATATATGAGCATATGCGGATGATGTGGTAGTATTTGTACAAGAAACAGGGAATAGAGTACATGGGAATATAGTACTGAAGATGTGTAATCATTGGTGTGTGATACATGAACTAGAAATAGAGATAGAAAAAGTCTGTGCAATGGTATTTGAAAAAGTTAATACGATCAAGAAAGATCCGACTTTAAAGTTGAAGGGAAGTAAAATACGGGTAGTCCAGAACCACATTTATTTGGGAATTAAACTGAACAACGATTTGAGTTTCACGAAACATTGAATACATACAAAATAAAATAAAGAAAACTTTATTTTATGCTATGCTTTGTTAAGGGTGGGGTTAAACTAATTTAATGTGCCAAGAAAGGGATAGCTAACATTACATAAAGGAGTAATGGTGCCGATGTTTACCTGTGGATGTGAAACATGGCAAAACGTATTACGGAATTCACATCTCAGGCGAAAACTAGAACAGATACAGCGTATGTGTCTGTTGAGGTTGAGCGGAGCGTAATGCACGTTATGTACAGATGCGCAGAACGCACTAGTTGGGGTGTTACCCGAAGTGAAATTCATTCAAAAATGTGTATTGAGAGCAGTTATGCGACAAGAAGGATAGATAGTGTTGGATTGTGCTCATATAAGTAGTGAAATGTGACGAGAGGGGATAGCAGCAGCAGATAACACAGACATTAATACAAGCCTGTCAAATAGAATGGAATAGAGCACCAAAAGGGAGACAACTACATGTATTTATGTTTGATGTAGCTTTCGCCAAGAAGAGAAGAAAATGGTTTAGCCCAAATCCAGGATTCGCGGAAATGTTGACAGGACATGGAGATTATAAGGTGTATTAGCATAGATTTTAATTGGTGGATGAAGAACAGTGTAATTGTGAACAAGGAGAAGAGACGAGAGATCATGTCTTTTGGGACTGTATCTTCTATGGACCAGAACGAGCAAAATACCTCAAGAAGATGATTACTGTAGGAATAACTGAGATGGACCAGACATGATTGCGACAGAGAAGCAATATGGAATATTTAAAAAATACATAGACGAAATAAAGGAAATAAAACGACATATGAGAGGCTAGAATTATAAGTACGCCCACATATCCCTGATTGAGGACGAGTAGCATAAAGAAGGACAAACAGAATTAGGAGAGAAACAGGAAAAGATGCGGAACGTCGGAAGATGGGGACGCGACAAGAAAAAAACTAATAAAAAAGGCTCATATATTTATATTTAGTTCCTCACCTGCTAGGCAGTTGAACTCGAGTTACTACTATGGTATAATTGCTTTTTACTTTTTTTATCATTATAATTTTTCTTTAATCAACTATTTTTTATATAATTAATGACAGCATAAATTATATGACATCATACTACATTAAGTTACTTGTCAGTGGGAGCCGAATCGGTGCCAGTACACCTACCAGGACCAGCATACTTACATATTTATTAACAACTAATACTGGAGACCACGCAATAACACTATGGACTACTCATAATTTCTGTGTCAATTAACATGGTCTTCAATACCATATGCTGACTTTGTATACAGACAATTTCTTTTTCTCCAAAACTTTCTCTAGCTATATTATTGTTAACTTGCATCTTTTTTTATTCAGCTGCATTGATTGCCACATTATATTCTTTATTTTATTACCTTCATATTCTCAACACATTTAGTTTCCGTGATCTAGTGATTCCCCTTGAGATGAGATTTGCACATTGAGGTGGACCTACATTCTTACACCACAGAAATGTCCATTCTGATAATTGGTTTTGAAATAAACTTCATTTGGATAGCTTTAACTCAACACACCTTGTTTGGTATAATGACTCAATGGTTTGAGTTTCGTACCAGATCGTTGTGCACGTCCGTGCAGCGAAAACCACGATTTTCTGAACTTCCTTTGTAGCTATGTAAATAGTACACTATAAATTCCACGGGAACTGTATTCCGGTACCACATTTTCCCATTTAAAAACCAAGTCACAACCACGCAAAACCGATCACCATAGCATGATTCTGCATAGCACCACAATATAATTTTAAGTCATAAGAACATATAACTCATACTTTACTTTGAAATAGCGCATTTTTTTCATGTAAAAAGATTTTACATATTATATCACTCAAAACATCTCACTGATAACTTTGTCACTGGATTTATTAGCTAAGTATTAACGGATTTGATTTTTACATTGCTAATAATTGCTGGCAACTCGGTTGCTCATATCGCCAATATGTTACAAACAAACTAATTACTTGGATGCAGGCAACAGACTGTTGCTGAAAAGGATTATTGACAGAAAAATTATTGTAACGCTTTACAAATTTGTTGAAGTGAAAGGAAGAGATTAATATGCATTTAAATCCAATGTGAATTATATTCACAGAAACATAAAGTGTTTTAGTTCTAGTGGGGCACTTGCAGAGATAATGAGTGGGCTTGGAAAATTTAATGCATATTCTAAAAAGACGAAGAAATAGGAAACAAGTTCAGTTGTTTGCTATGGCATCTATCACGAGACAACTGATCACGTCCTAATTAATTGCGAACTTTATGGGCATGAACGCGGGGAATCAATAAATATTTGAGGGCACATGGAGCAATCAATGATGAAAAGAAATATAAAAAGTGAAGAAATAGGAATGAGGATGCATCGAGAATCACCAATATAAATATCATTCGAGGAGGAAGACGATTGGCCAGGACAGCAACAAATTCACACGACAAACAAAGACTATACAAGAGAGACGATAAAACACAGAGTATGTCTATTGATGTTATCGGACACTTACTTGACGGAGAGATCGACCGGGTTAGGTGTGTTAACGATTACAAAGGCCAATAGTTTTGGATATTTATGCGTGAAAGATCAAATATATGGAAAGAAAAACTTAAAATAACAGGGAAAATTTAAATGAATGGCAATATTTGAGCAAAGGTATAGAACTTATACTAACGAATTGATAAAATGTGGTGGAATACGATGAACTAAACGTAAATGATCTCTCGCCTCTCAAAGGTACATTCTATAAACAAATAATAAAGAAGTTGAGAAATTATTCAGTTTCTAATTGACTTTATTTTCTGCAATTTATGTTGTAAAACTGTTCTCTTGTATTGTTAGCAATGGAAAGGGGATTAATGGGAAGAGAGTTTGAGCACCTCTACTTCTCATCTTTCTGTGCATAGCCCTGCATCCCAATTAAACGTTGTTTCTATAAAAAGTATTGTGAGAACATTAAAATCATTTTTCTGTCTCCTCCTTTCTTTATCTAAATTTATGAAGGACCCGGTTTGAAAGTTGCTCCATTCCCCGAAATTGACACTGGAATCAATCCATACTAAGTATATTATTAGTGTATTATTTATGATACTAATTTTAATACACGACTAATACTACGTGTATTATTTATTATAGAACATAATTGACTCTATTGAAAAGAATTTACTAACAGAGATACTGCTGACTCATGTTCGCGAACATGTGACTCAGGTTTATGTTCTTTAATAGAATAAAAATAATGTCTGTAACTTCGAAATAAATATATTTCATTAATGTTTTCCGCCAAAATGTCGCTGCTGTAGGCCAAGCACCACTGATGCAGTGTGAGTACACATGTAATTTGTCAATAAAATTATAAACAATTATCAAGCTTTTTAATTTTTCATTTATTATATTTTATATTTAGTTGCTAAATTATTACTTGTATATTATCGGAGCATATTGTTGCGTTTCCGGGGTTTTAAAGTTGATTATTCATGTATGCGAAAGCGAAAAGGTTTGGCAAAATTTGGAAAATAATATCTGTGCTTCCTGTCAAATCTCACAGTTGTAATTTTTACTGTAGTTTATAATAATAAAGATCTTTAAATTCTGTAAATAGTGTATTTTTATTTGGTCCCCTAACTTAGTTATAAGTCTTCAAAAAACAGAAAAATTGAAAATATGTGATTTTTGGAAGGTCATAACCTTGAAAGGAGACATGTCTCAACGATGAAACACTATACACACTATCTATAAATACGTGAGTGTATTCACAAAAAGATTCAAGTTTGAGACTTTATTCCTTTCTTTAAAAAATTGCTTTCGAAAACATAAATTGTCATTTTCAAATGTCTAATTCGAGACGCGAAATCAATTAGACCCAGGTAGGTACAGAAATGAAATATATATTGAAACTGTAAGTAGAAAGTAAACACAATACCAGTAATTTTAAGGCGTTAGAACAAACCAATCTTGAGATATTAAAGTTTACGTAAACGCTTACTAGGGCCAAAAACTGTGTGCGCGGTAGAACAAAAATGGCCATTTTCAAACGAGACATGGTAATTTTTTTTGAACTCTCCAATGATACAAGAAAAACAAACAAATATATGAAATTTTTCTGAGAGGATGCGGCGACACTTTATTTTTTTCTGGATCATTTAAAATGGATTGACCCACCGATAATATTCCAAATAAACTTCAGTAAGAACTTTTAAATCAATAAGAAACATAGTGATCAAGAATACATTCCCATTTGTGGACCATGTGTGTCATTTACTCTACGCACGTCACATTTTCTACCCATTTTACTCAATATAATTCACTTTATTGATAGTGTTATTGTATTAGCAAAACGTAGTTCATTCAAAACTATGGTTGTTGTTATTTATTTAATTATTTATTTAACATCAATGAAATTATGTTAAATACACCTAACAACTTGCGAAAGATTGCAAATAGTCCTACAACACTAACTGGCTGGACGTCAGAGGAACTTACAGTCATTAACTTAGTGATAGAAACCGTTTGGAATATTCCCCAGATTTATATCATAAAATCACATGTAACGTGACGGGGATGTACAACTTTGGCCTCAGGACACACATGATCTTCTTTAGCTTGTTAGTTTGTATTCGTTTCTGATCACCTTGCTGCTCGATTATTTTTCTGGGTTTTCCTTAGTTGCTTACCAGGAGGGGCGCTTGGTACCCAGCGCAAGTGCGACTTCAACCAAACCATCTATGATATTAGTATTACATGTTAAAATTATAAAGATCAGATCGTATCATCTGAATTTCACCACTAATAATGGCTTCACCAAAATATAGATTAATACGCAAATTCTAATATAGATTAACATGCATTATATAACAAAGATAAGTAAATAAATAATTACTGCTTACGACACTTTTATGAACGATAACAATACATTTTATGATTTTTTAGAGCATAACGTGTCGACTCGTGGTTTGAGTCGTCATTGGGTTTAACAAATTGTAACAAGAAACATAAATTGTAACAATAGAACAAATAATAATTTAGTTCGCAAATATCCCAGAAAAATTGCATTCCTTTTCCGCGTGATTGGATGGAGCAATTATGATAAATGAAGTGTCATACCTTAGAGCAATAAATGATCTTGTGACGTTTTTCTATTATTATTTTTCACATTTTCATTTCCGAGATAACAGTACTTTACAATTAATCAAGAAAAGAAGACACTTCACTCACTTATTTGAAAATAACTTTACTTGATTCCTTCAGTCCTAAAAAATGACAGCTCTGACGAATCTGATCATGCTGCTACTATGCGTTTCTTTCGCCTTCGAGTAGAACGGTTGTGTGAATGTGAATAATGAAGAAAAACCTGTGATTGGTTAGAGAATCTCATTCATTGAGAGATAGGATTTAAGTACGATTTAATTTTAATACTGATTGGAGTATTATTATAAATTATATATTACTACTCTGGTGCCCTGTTAACGTAATAGAAAATCCAGTGAAATTTGCCTACAACTATAAAATGCGAGAGAGAGAAGTGCCTGCCATATTATTCGGGCGAATTAAACAGACTTGCTAAATAAAACTGAGCGTTCATATATATTATTAGTTCCATTCATCGCACGGGTTTTAGCTATATTTTTTATATTTATATACGATGTAATGAGACAAACATGCCGAGTCGTTTGAGGAGAATGCCGCAATCTTCATATTTTGATGCTGATCTCTCAGTTTATGAATTAAATTCGGAATGAACTTCTGATTCATTGGGGTTTTGAAATCCTTAAAATTTTATGAGCTCTTCATGACAGACAATCCCATAACTCCATTCAGCAAACAATCCATTTTGAAACAATAGATGTCGAAGTATATTAGACGCCCTTCACTTCAACCTTCTACCTTCGGGGGATTTGTCAGGATTTCGTTGCGCACTTTCGTTTGAAAACCAATACATTATAATCATGCCGTGACCTTGTCATCACATTAACTCAAAAGCATTCATTTTATCAATAATATTTTAGTTTTTATTAATTTCTGACGTGGTTTTTCAGTTCCATTATGGACTGCATTTTTTGAACAAAAATGAACCAGTCAATGAAATAAATAAACTTCAAATAACCGTCAGGATTAATTTCGTGTCCCAACTCCTTACCATTAATTTTCTTAAATGAAAGAAAGATATTTCCCATACTTAACATTATTTGCCTCAGTACACATATGAAATTATGTAACCTTTTATAGGTATTTTAAAATCAAATTTCCTATAAAATTGTTTTCCAAACTGGTTTATAAAAAGTGAACCATAGACAAATTTATCATAATTTATTGCCTGGAAAATGAACTCAGTAGTATAATGTTACAAATTTATAAAGCTGTATTAACAACTTTGAAATATGGGAAAAATTGTAATGATTCAGTGGTTATTGGTATTGGGTAAATAAAAATTATAATGAATTTTGTATTTGATCAACTCGTGTGTGAATTACAAGTGACAATTTGTATGAAATATTAATTTCATTTTTAAGGATTTTTTGCAATAGTAGGGTCAAAATATAAGCCCTACGTCTTCCTTGAAGCAAAAGCGAAGAAGATTCATTTTGTAAGGTAATTTTCAACAGATTTTGAAGCTGATCATACTTGTTCAAAGTGCACCAAGAGGACGGAGGGTCATGGAGGTGCAAGCACGTATGTCGCACAGTAGTGAAGGAGGCGGGTCCACAGCGCAGCGGCAGCTAATTACTTGCTTAATAAATTTTTATGGAGGTGGAGTTTGCGGCGGCAGTAGCAACATGGTCCACTTCCTCTTGGTGGTAGTCTCCGCAGTGGTTCCGGTTATGAGGAGAAATTCACTTTCAAAATGATTTTTACCCGGAGTGGAAAATTAGACTATTAGTTATTAGTATGTTAATATGCATTGTATTGGTCATATCATTAAGTTATCATTTGAAGGAGTTTTTCCAAAAGTGCGAATCGATTCTCTGATTGTGTTTGTGATTGTAGTTACCTTAGAAAACTTTGAGTGAATACGCCTTTAATAACAAATTTTGCTGGATTTTTAATTTCGATAGTTTTTCATAATTTTGGAACTGTTCTTAGCGAACCATTTTTAATTGACTTTCCATTAACTAAAATAGTATAGTTCAAAATAATTTGGAAGTTTAAAGTCGAGAAAGTTAATTATCCGTGTTCTCATAGATATAATAACTTAATTTTAATATTAGGTATAACAATCGTGTGTAATCGAGATACACTAGAAAGCAAAATACATATGCTTAGTAGTCGCCGACACTTCCCAAAGCTTTCTCTTTCCTCGTCATCTATGTTTTCTTTCATTCCTCTTTTCCTTGCTAGTACTTCGTTTTTGTTTCCAACCACGTACTCTTTCACCATAACAATGAATAGTAAAATCCTTAGGCTACTTGTGAGTCGAGTGATCTTCGTCAACTCTTCCTTATACTCATGACAAGCAACAATAATTCATCAATATTATGTTTTAGAATACCATGAACTACTATAAGCAGTGAAATAAATTGTTGTATTTTGTAAAAAGTTTTCTGGTTAAGCAAATTACTAAGTTTTTTTTTCATTACTAAGCAGTTTTCTCGTTGTTGATGAAATCATATGTATTTTATATCTTGAAAAATAATCGTACTTAGAGGAAGTTCATAAGTTTACAAATTGCTTGTATAAAGATTTGGAAAACGTTTTCTTTAAAAAACAATCATAATTTGTCATTCACTATTTTCTTCTCCGACACATTGTATTTTTGATGATACGTCAAAAGAGGGGCGCATAAACGTATACTACCTAAATGATGGAAAAGATTTGCTCGTACACCAATTGAAACTTTTCGGCACACACCTTCGTTGGACCAAGATAATACAGTTCTTCTAAGGCTGACGAAGACGTAAGCTGAAATTTTCCAACAATTTCGTAAATGTCCCAACATTTTCTTATATATATTTTCTATTACTTTATACATACACGTATCTTAATAGAAAATTATTATTGTTATATTTTGTTACGAATTATGGTAGCACGCTTGTAACGAATCCAAAAATATTTCCCTTTATTATTTCAATCTTGAAGATACTTCCTAGCATTCAACTTCATAGCGGTCTGTTTTACCCAACAGTATGTTGTAAACGCTTACACTAGACAATTGTACATGAAGAGGGCATGAGACGTACTTCCCCTTTGATTACGGGTATCTCTAACTCTTGCTCTCTGCAGAGGTCAACCCTCATGGAGAACGAACCTTAATCTTCTCAACATGCTCCATCAACTAACTGTAAGTGTTATGTTGTCTCACCAGAAACGTGCTGAAAAGTTTTTTCTGCACGTGATAAATATGACGCAGTTCATGTCGTAGAGTACAATCATATACGAACGGCAACTAAATGATTGAAATAACAGCATACATCTATCATCAAATTCTTACCCCCTTACCCTTTCATATCTTTCATCTAACATGATGTATCGCGTATTCGAATAGAATGTTTTTATGATTATGATTTAATAAATTAATATTAGGATTTGTTACTGTTAAAATACATGCTGTTTTAGAAGCTGCATTTTTTTAAATACAAGCTGTTTAACTAATATTACCGTCCTCATTGTAAAACTCACTGTTCCACAATGCTCTGACGAATGACTAAAACAGTTCTTTCTTTTAATTTCAGTGAGAACTTTCGCTTGGTTCTCTGGCAAGTCTAAAATGTTTTGTTGACATTTCTCACTAGAAATTACTTAATTTGAAAAATATATATGGGTTTAACATTTTTTAATGTAAAAGATTTAAAAAGTAGATGTTTATTTATTTTCAAATTATATTTTGAAAAATGAAAACTAATTACTACTTACAGTTTTGTTTATACTTTATGTGTAATAAATTCATTGAAAATATTTACGATGTATTGTATTATCAGTTGTGAGTGATATAACAATTTTGTATTAAATGGGGTTAGTATTGCATGTATAGTTCTTATTTAGTCTTCAGAAAATAAGACAACCTTCAACGTTACAACGGACTTGAAAAATAAAATAATCACCATATGATAGCAATCTTTCATTATTTTGGTTTATAATGCAACCCTCGTAAAATTAGTTCATTGGATTCCCGACATTATAGAGTGGAACTCCGTCTCTTGACAAGGTTCAAGTAGTTAACGAAAATTAACACCGGGGTAATGGGTAAAAAGTGGTACCCAGTCATCTAATGCCATCGAGGAAAATAACTTTGATAAAACAGGAAACCATGAAAAATTAAAATAAACATCAACGAGTTTTCCAATATTACGAATATTTTTTCTTAATAATTTTATGCTTTTAACTCTTTCACGGTTGAAATAGTTATAAATTTCAGGTTCCTTAGGTACAACTTTGTTGTTACACAACACTTTTCGTGAAAATTGGAAGAAAAATCACAGATATTCGGAACATCACTGTTAGAAGAGCAACACAGGAATTTCAACTAGCGGCGAACCTTTTCTTTTCGTGTATATCTAGACCTTGAACTAACAAAAAATTATTGGGGTAGACATCAGATCCAACGTAGTGCAAATGACAGGCTCACAAAGTAACTCTGATTTGAACCAGGACCGAAGTCATTCTGTTCTAAGTGTAAAAATTTCTTTCTCTCATTTTTCTGTTTTTCATGTACAATAGTATTTGTTGGAGGTAAGTAAATTCCAACATGAAGTCGTCGGATGAGTGGTCCGTTTATATGATCGGAAATATACTTTTTATATCCTACATATGTTTTACATTAAATAGCAACTTCTGTCATTATCAAAGACGTTATGAAATAACTTCTAATATTTTTTGAAAAAGACAAAATCATTACAATTTCGCAATAGTTCATGTAATTTGTAACGTAAATATTGACATTTAGCACATTAATATATTTTTCCGTAAAACTGAAAATTATTATAGACCATCATTTATGTCATATCATTTACGTAAGTGGTGATATCTCCTACCACACTGATTTAACACGATTTTACAATGTAAACATTGACTGCATTATTTAAAACCAATTGTTCATTATTTGCAACTGTAGTACATGTGTAGTTCTCTTATTCTATACATTTTATCGGCTGAAATAAAAGGTTCATTTAATTAATTAGTTTGTAAGTTTTGAAATTTTGTCTGGAAATATTTTAACAGTCCTTCAATGACGTGTATACCTTGGAACGCTGAATAGGAAACAATCTTATACTGTCCATATGTGAATTATAATATTTTGAAAGTAGTTATTATTTTCCGAAAAATTATTCTCTATCGAGAGAAATTTGCATACCTGAAGCATGTTGATCAATCCATTACAAATAGAGCATTAGACTAGGGGACAATGTAGAGGACAGAAGTAGACAAGGTTGTTTTTAGTCGGGGTTGACTTTGAAGACGATATAATCCACCACGTGCGTCAATATTCTCCGATCCGGAGAGAGTTTGGCGTCGTCGCGGCCAATCGACGACGTTTCATCGTAAAGCAACTGGAGGAGGATGGAGGGGGTCGGTTCTCTTGCACTGTCGTGTGCAGGAAGAGCGGAAAGCGCTGGGCAGGCGACGCCGGAAGTGCATGCAATGCGTGAATTTCCCAGATTGCATGAGCAATAATAACGCCTTCATTATTTATTTCTTAACATTCCCATCGGAATACCTAGATTATATCTCGTTATCGTGTCCCAAGGATAGAAATTGTCTCTAGTCTTCACAGACTTCAGGACTTCATCTTATCTTTGCCCATTTGTTGCAAAACTAATGTAGTTTATGCAAGCTTTTATCTGTCAAATGAAAGATATTTCATTTTTCTTAAGAAAAATGTAGTTAAACCAAATTATAGTCATGGTCAGTATCTAAAATCAAAACGCACGTTTCCACATCAGATTGCAAAATGATTCTTTTTGCTGATGACACTAATTTACTATGTAAACACGCCAATGCTCAAAAAGTTATGTCTAACCTTTCGACTTGGTTCCATGCAAATCGTCTCATTGTAAACACTGACAAAACAGTGTCTATGTCATTTCACAATAGTAATACAAAATCTTTACCCCAGGTTTGTCTTTCTTTAAACGGAACACAATTAAAAACTGTTATGAATACAAAATTCTTAGGTCACCATATTCAAGACAACCTCAAATGGAATTGTTACGTTGACAATCCTAATTCCCAATTAAGCAAATTGTGTTACGCAT